>JAPMOR010018400.1:0-29597 GCA_026543865.1 Argiope aurantia | reverse complement strand
AAAAAAATGCAATAGCAGCAACCAGAATATGATGTAATAATAGGAGAAAATAATGTAGTGATAATGGTTAAATCCAAAATAATTAAATATAAAAAAAATCTAGATGTGTATAAAATACTGTTAGTATATAAACACAATTTCATTAGAAATAGAATCAAGAGGAAAACAATGTTAAGTACTTAGAAGACAATTAAAAGAAACAATCAAAAACTGTTTATAAATGTAGATCTATATCATTGAAATTCGACTGGTAAAATCATATTATGATAGACAGAGAAAAAAAAATGTTAATTTCACATTTAAAACAGAAGGATGCATACAGTGAGATGTTTCTTTTTTAATCAGTGCAAATGTGAGTGCTTAAGATTAAATGATAACAAATCAGCAAAGTCTGAAAATTATTTTTATGAACTAGACACTGAATTAATCATAGAGGAAACAAACATGTAGGGGGAAAATTAACCTTTAGGAAACAAACAATTTTATTTATATGCATGTTTCTTATCCCTAACTTCATTCAGAAATTTAAAATCACAAAAAAAGTAAAACAAAAATTCTAAAGTTCTTAATAAACATTTAATTTCCAAATAAAATTTTGAATAGGAATCAATTTTATGTGTATGCATAGCTTGTTAATATGTATAAAAAAAATTTCATTTAATCCTGATCTTATTCAATGTCTCGGTTCTAAAGATAATTTTCATGGAAGCATTATTATTGTTTTCCTTTAAATTCATAAGCAACAGGAAGATGTGATTCACATACTTTTTAAAAAAATCTAAATTCTATTTTGGATACAAATTAATAGATTTTATCTCAAGGCATTTATATAGTAAAGATTACAATTTAAAATTTTCAGCAAACAGTAAAATTTAGCACACAGCAAAAAGCAACAGCTACAATTGCTTGGAATTAAGATAAAATATCAGCACAATTTAATCTATAAATTGCATAATGTTCTTAAAACTTTAAAAACTCAAACTGCTCCATTAAAAAACATTAGAATATAATAATGTGATTTTACCCCCTCCAAAAGGATAAGGAAGAGATGATAGAATAAATTGTGCTTTTTAAAAAAAATCATCAACAACGGTTTTAAAAAAAATTACTGATTTTCATAAGAGAAAGTATGATTATCTCCATAACAATGTCCAGCATTTAAGAAATGAAATAAAAAAAATTCAGTTTTAGATATAAAGAATCTTAATTTGTATATAAGTCATGGAACAAACTTTGAAAAATACAACCTACATTCAATTAAAATGCATATAAAACTTTCTCAAGAAGCTTGTCTTATGAAAAAATTAATGCCTAAGTGAAAGTTCAACAAATACAAATGTAAACTCAGCAACAATGCACATAAATATGAAATATTGTATCTATAAAAAAGCGCTATTGAAGCGTAGCACACAGACTCAATGAAAGTATGCACACTTGAAATAAACATCATCCTTCTCACTTGTTAATGCAATCTAAAAAATATCTGAAAAGAAATAAAAAATATTAGAATATTGAAAGTTATAAAATTTATATTTGTACTTAGTATAACAATCGGAATGAAACCTTTTTACTATATATCAGTAGATCCTTTTTCTTGCTTTTCTTTTTTGTGCTTTTTCTTGGACTTCAAAAATGATGGAGCTTTAATTCCACCCTTCTTCTTCTTCTCTTTCTCCTTTTCTTTTTCTTTTCTTGATGAACTTTCACTTAAATCTTTTGTCGGAGAGCCCTAAAATTAAAATATGTATTTAAAAATTTCACTATTTTACAAAATTAAGTATTTTTATTAAAAAAACATTTATATAAGTACAACAAAATATTGTTGACAATCTGTTTTGTGTTCAATAATTAAATTCATACATATATATTACATTATTAAGTCACCAACAGAAATTAAAAATGATAAAAATATGAACATAAACTTCTCTTGGTCATTCTTTAACATCTTTATTTTTTTTCTATAATTGTTTCAATTCTCATATTTTCTGAAATTTTTAAAACTTTTTATAACTTTAGATTATTTCTATAAAAAAAGGTACACTTGTTCACTTATATCAAATACAGTCACATCAAATACAGCCCAATATCATCATTAGTTAGAAAGAAAAACTACTTAATACTAATGACCATATTTTAGTATTAAAATAGATCTAGTAATCAACATATTAAATTACAAATATTTTTTCAAAAATCAAAAGTTACACATAAGAAAAACCAATTCCTAAATTGAATGACTTTTAAAGTAACACTAGATCATTTAAAATTTTTTGAAAGTTTGCAACATCTTGGGAAATTTTTAATTGTGACTTTTATTTGAAAAATTTTTTATGCAAAGAAATTTATTAACATTAGAAAAATTCAATTTTGATTACTAGATTTTTTTTAATTAGACATATTATTTCAGCAATATTAATTCCTTTTTAACTAAATTTTTGCTGCGAAGATTAAGAGCAAAAATATGACAATGGGACATAAAATGATAAAAAATATATTACTTGATTTTTTAAGAGTAAGTAGTTCTTACCTCTTTACTACTTTGTGATGCTATTGAAACATCTCCACTTTCTAATGAACGCATTTTCTGTCCATTAACTACTTGTGCAGCTGAAATGGAAAAGTTTACACATAAATACTAAAAACAATCAAGCAGAAATAATATTTCTGTTCATCAGTATGAAATCAGAATTAGTGTGTGTGATAATATTATTAGTTCTGATCAAAATAAGACATTTTGAGGATAATTAAACAGTTCTTTAACCTTTTCTCTTTCTGTTATAGAAGGGTGATTAACTTCTCCAAAACTAAGGGTTTTGTTTTTTTTTTAAATTGAAAATTTCTATGAAAATAAAATATTGAAATGAAATTTGACAAAAGTTACAAGTACTTGTCTTTAAAAAACTGATGAAGTCTTACATAGGTACTAATAAATCAACAGCTTGATCAAAATGCAATGAACTATAATTCAAATAGAATAAAAGTAATCATGAAGACTGAAATTATGCCAAATGCTTACAATTATAAGAAACCTTGAAAAATGTCATACAAAATTCCAAATGGGGAATTTCACATTTTAATTTATCAATATTAATACCAACAATCCTTTACTTTCAGAAATATTTTTAAGAAAATTTATTTTTTATTTGATTTTTTTTTTTTGGAAATTTATTTAATTACCCCAGCTGATCATTTCAAAATTTCCCAATCTATTTGTAGATATTTCTCTATATAGCATTATCCTCATAATGTGTGAGCATCGTACAAAAATTCAGAATCAAGGATAATATTTATAATGCAAGGTCATTGGTTAGCCTCTCCAATGTGAGCCCATGCTGGTAACAAAGGAAATGAATAAGCTGATCATTTTACAAAGTAAGCTACTATTAATGGAGAGGAATTGAATATCCTGGCTCTTCACTCATGTATTAAACACAAAATGAAACTTTATATAATTCTAAAATGGCAAAAATATTGGGGATCTTTTGATTTCAACTTAGCCAAATAGAAAATTTACTAACAAGATTGATGACAAGCTACTTGCCTTTAATACTTGATTTACTTCCTGAGTAACAATAGTCTGTTTCATGCCTATTTTAACAAGTTTAAAATACTAAATGGTCTCAGTTGCTCCTGTGGGAAACTAAGCAAATTGTTTCCTTATGTATTTGATGGATATACATTAAGAATTATCATCTTTAAAAAAAGTATTGATAACAGGAAAGAGTGATTCTGGAATTGAATATATATAAAAAAAACACATTGAAGCATTTAAAATCAGTAAGATAATTTATAATACCTTAAGATGCTAAATTAGAGCTTAGTATTTGAAAGATTTTAATGCATTTGTATAATTTTATTAATTCATTTCTTATGTTATAATTTTAGACTCACTTATTTAGGAGATCGATCATTTTTATATATTTAATTTTGTCATATTATGTGATTTTCTAATTTATAAGTGAATTACATTTTATATAAAATTGTAACACATTATATTGCTGCTGTATATTTTTTATTATATATTACTATGTAAATAAACGCTCCTCGTGTTGGTGAAATAAGCCATATAACCATCTTTACTCTACATTTGTTTGGATTGAGATATAGTGTCTTGGTCTATTTATATTTTAATTATTGTCCACTTTGGGCGAGTTTCTGTAATTGCTCCCCACCATTCCATATTAGGTCTTAAACCCTTATTTGAGTAGACTGGATTGGTATGGTTTATAAATATAAATAGTGTGTGGGCAATCTTTGATTCTAGCATCACCTTTTAACCAACTTAAAAGGATAACTACCAGCTGCTTCATTATGATGCATATTAATAGTGTCTATCTTTCATGGAAACTTTTCTAACCTGTCTATCTTACATGGAAAATGGCACTACAGAGATCAAACTTCACTCCTAAATTACAATATGGTATATTCTATATATGCATCTTATTTTATAGCAAAAGTACAACTGATTTTTTATAGCAAAAGTACAACTGATTTTTGAATTATCTCTATACAAAAAAGGTATAAATTAATCCAAATCTTAGTTAAATATATGCAACTAGCTGATATATCTTGGGATATAAATACTTTCCAAGTTTAAGTACCCATAGCATTTAATGAACTTGCTTTACTATAGTATCTTTTGTTTTTATTTGTTCTTCCCCATATGGTTGGCCCCTAAACCAATAGCTATATTCTTTCTTCTTTCTCTCATCATATTATGAATTATTTATCACAAGCTTTGAGACGACATATTTCCTTCCCCTTTATTATTAAGTAGACAATAGAAGTTCCATCATAACATGATTTTTATTGCTATAATGCCATCTGTTTGACATTTTTACAGCTCAAAAGGAGAGGGCACAAAATTGAGGATATGACGCTCAACCAAGAATGTTTGACATTAAAATTTTATTAATTTCAGTTGCTCTCTTTAATTACTGACATAAATACAGCTCCCTTGAGTTATAACCAATTATTTTTTATAGTTAAAATTACATATTTTAACACTTAAAAATTAACTTTTAATTTAAGAATCGTATGAATAAGCATAAATTATTTTTTAAAAAAAATAAGCTTTAATTTTTGTATTAAGAAAAAATTATTGATTATTTGTATTATTTTTCTATACAAAAATAAGTATCATATTAATTGAAACCCTCTTAATTGTAAATTTAATTCAGGCAATACTGAAAATTTTAAAAAAATGCATTTATAATTATTTTTTATCTAAAAATTAAATTATAATCAAGAATTGGGAGAATAAATATTTATTTTTATAAAAAATGAAAAATATTTTAATTGAACCTTTCTGTAAAATGTTAAACTAATTTTAAATAATTTTTTAAAAAATTAAAAATAAATAAATCAATCAAAACGATTTAAGCCCAGAACCGAACTGTTCTTGTAAATAATATGCCAGCGCATAATTTACTATCCTATTTGGGTCTCGGCAACGGCGACATTTTTTTTATATATAAGCTATGCTGAAAGTTTGAGGGTCAATTTCTCGAAATTGGCAGGCTATTGTGCTTTAATATTTTCATGAATTAACACTCTAAATGTATACTACCATTATACTGAATCCAATCCCAAATTCAATTTTCAACTTCATGTCCTCCCCTTGTCAGTTAAGAAATGATACAATCTTTTTCATAAATCAGTCATTGATGATTATTAAAAATACTGTTACTCAATATTCAGCATGCAAAAATAAGATAAAAATAAGTCACAGAAAAAAATGTGCGTATGTTTTTTCAGCATATACTTACACTTCTTGGGTTTTCTTTCAGAAAATGTGCGTTTGAAGAAATTTGGCTTCTTTTCAATAGATTCAACTGAGTCTAAAACACATGCAATTTTATCATACAATTCATGCTCTCATGCAAAAACAGCAAAAAGTATATGTGGTCTCAATAACAAATTGCAGCAGTCACAAAAGATATATAAAATACTAAATATTTCAAATAGTTGAGTCTATTTAACTCCATTCATAGTATAAAAATAAATTAAAATAAAAAAGAAAACATGCAGTGCAAATAAAATATGTAGAAAATGAAAATTTTGCACAAAATGATTATAAAAAAAGAAAGAAATGAAAAAACATGCATACTGGGTAAAGTTCTACCTTGCTCAGCTAATGCCCGTTGAACAGCAACGTTATCAGAATCTTTACCTAAAAATAAGCAAAAAATAATAATGTTAACAATAGTCAATCTTAAATATAAAAACACACATAATATATCATTTTTTTTATTTAAGGAGTACATAACAATGTCTTTATTCTTTACGATATTATGGAGAGAGTTCAGTTTTCATCCATTATGAAGATTTCATTGTAAGAGCTACACACCAAAGAGGAAGATAGAAATCAAGAGGGTCAAGAATCCAAGACAGAGTTCACTCAATTAATATGTACTAATGTAAGATGCAGCTCAAATATTAAAGGAATTATATCTTCATTTTTTTTTTTTTACCAAGAAACTAACTGTGAAGGGAGGTATTATTATAAATTCATAACAATACACTGATAAGGCTTAACACAATTTGGCAAACTTTAAGAAAGTATGTAACATTTTGTTTGCTTCTTCCCACTTAACTTTCTTAGTCAGTGTGGACAATTATCTTTCTTTTTTTTATAATACATATTTTATTGTATTGTCATTATCAAGATTGCTACTGTCATGGGATGCAGAATTCTCAACACATATGCATGCACTTCCTTTACAATAATTATTATTACATAAATATTTTTATTCCACATCAAAATTTCATATTTAAATTTATATTTACAAAACTGCTGTTATTTTGATAGTACAGATTAAATGGATGCTGATTACAATGGATTTTGCTGTAATATGCAATCAAATGATATGCTTACTTTTGGCTGGGGATGAGGGCGGAGATTTAGAAGTGGGCGGTTGTGGTGGTTCAGGCTTTGATGGTTCAGCAACAGGTTCCATCAAAAGTGGTTTAATATCATCAGGAACATCTTCTTCAACTATAGTGTGAAAGTATTTGAAAGGTTATTATCGATATATTCTAAACTATACTGATTAAGAAACTAGAATATTATAAAGAAAGAATGAAAATGTTTTAAATTAAACCCAAAGATGCATATATCCATAAATTTTATGTAAACATACTGGATAAATAAACTGATTTAAAAATATTTTATGAATGTTATTGATAAAAAAGAAATATTTCATTTTCCAAAAAGTTTAAGTAGAAAAGAAATATTACAATACAGATAAATAAACATATTATGAAATTTCTGCAATTATAATATTTATACATGTAAATATATATAAATAATCATATTTTTATGAATTGTAGGATTTAATCATTCATGTGTTTCCAAAATTTAAAACGAAAATTTACAAATAACCATCAAGTGAAAAGTTATTTCTAATAATTGATAAAAGTCAATTTGAGAAATTCATTTAAATGAAAAATATAAAAAGAATATTATTAATTTTTTTGCTGTGGAATTTAATTAATTTTAATGCTTTTAATTTGAATTTGGTAATAATTCATTTTTTTTTGGTTTATTCAAAAATAAAATTTAAAAAAAATTATTTATTTTTGAGTTGTTTTTTTTAGATAAATCCATACTTTTCTGGGCAATTTTAAAGTAAATATTTATTCAGTTAGAAAACAGAATCACAAACAAAGATATCAAAAAGATGCACAATCAAATTTTTCTTAAAGAATCTATCTGTATAATACAAAA
Source organism: Argiope aurantia (assembly GCA_026543865.1). NCBI lineage: Eukaryota > Metazoa > Arthropoda > Arachnida > Araneae > Araneidae > Argiope > Argiope aurantia. The sequence continues at coordinate 21,871 of JAPMOR010018400.1, read as the reverse complement.
TAATGCAAATATCCCGTATCCCAAACTTAAACAAAATAGTACCATATCACTAATTATTATTTTTAACTACACCTATCTATTTAAAAATTATTTTCAACTATCACAAATTTTTAAAGGGCCGATATTGACCAAAATCACAGAAAATACACAAGAGTTTAATATTTTTTATTGAGAACAAGATGCTAAACATGAAGTGATTGAAGTGAAACATGAAACATTGATGTGATTGAATTCTCATATTTTAGAAATCATAAATTAAAATTAATTCATCCCGGAATACTATAAATCAATATTAATATTATATGAAATTCATTATGTTTCAAATATTCTACAGACCCTTCAGCAGAATTCAAATAACAACATATTCCAAAAAGTTTCTACTGATTAAATAGCAGAAAAATAAACAATTAAGAATTTAACTCACTTAATTCTCCTCGCTGTTTCCGTTCTACAAGTTTTCTATATTCCTCTAGTTCTTGCTCTGATATATTGTCAAATGGATTCTTTGAATATGCACTCTTATATACCATAGCATTATGTTGAAATTCTCGTTGTATTATACCTTTCGAAGCAGCACCAACAAGCACAACTTGGTCTCCAGAAGCATTAACAGCATCCTACACAAATGTAATACTAATAATGTAATATACTTTCTATTTCATTTGAATGTAAAAGACACTTTTAAAAAATTTTAATTATTTGAATCAGTGATGGATTTTGAATAAACAGATTATGTACTTATTAAGAATCAATGGGCTAAATAAGAGCAAGAGATAAATAAAAATGTTATTAACATAGTTATCAAATAAACAAATTTGTAAAAAAACAAAACAAAAAAAAACAAATTATATAATATTAGGACCACAATGGGTATTTGCAATGAATTATTAAATTCTTTATTAAATAAATTAATTATTCATTTAATTAGTAATTCCATTTGACAAATCCTATAAAATAATTTTTGATGTTATATTAGTTTGAAGTTTATTTCTTTCCTACAACCTATCATAAAAATAAAATACTTTTATTTTTAAGCAAGGAAATCACCAACTTATTAATATGGTTAATTTTTCAATAATTTAATATTTATTGTGTGTGGAAATTTTTAATTAATCTTTCTAAAAATAATTCAGCTTCATTGTAACTTCTGAGTTAGGCAGGCTTTGATTTTACTCATAGAACCAAAATAATTTTTTTTTTTTTTTTAATAAGCTTAGAATACTTTCTTGTATTCAGTTTACTGCATCATTTTTGGCATAGTTCTGACAAAGAAAGCGTGACAAATGATAAAGACTGGACTATTTCCTAGAAGCTATGAATTATAAAAATCGTTAAACACTGTGATTGTTTTTTCATATTATGTATTTAGATTTACAAAATTACTAAAATAAAAATTTAAAATAAAATATATCATTGACATTCATTAAGTTACAAATATTTTTAAATGTGATATTAACTTGGTCAGATTTTAAAAGAGCCTCTTAATGTGCACTGTAAAGATTATCTTGAAGATTTTTTACTCTTCTCGCACTGAATTAAAATAATGAAAAAGATTATACAAATTTAAAATTTCTTCGTGAACATTATCTCAGAAATTATTTTATGTCATTTCATTTGTCTACTTTTTCATTAAAGCCTTTTTTAAACTAATTTAGCAATGCAAAAATTATTTTCAAGAAATAAACAAATATACAGTGATTAAATAATAGAGTTTTAATACTGTTTGCTGTAGTAAATCATACAGTTTCAGAGATAATTCTATGATCATTCCAAAACTCATTTATTAACTTATTTTTAACATCTTGTAGAGAAGGAATAGTAAGTTAAAGTAAATCCACCAATATATCTTCTTCTCTGTCTACCAATATATTTTCTCTCCATTAAAAACAAATGATAGATTCCAAAGACTGCATTGTAACATTTAAATAGTTGTATGGAATGGCATAATATAATTGGAGTAATATTTTTTTCCTAAATAAACTAATATGCGCTGTTATTATTCATAACAAAGTAATTGATCAATTAATGAAAACACTAAAAAGAAATCAAATGTAATTTTAGAAGAGAAAGTTAAAAGAAATGGATAATCGTTGAGGCGATTAAGATGAACAAAGCTTATATTTATATCAAGATTCTGAAGAAGTGGAGAGATTGAAATCTTTTGGGGAAAACAAACACAGAAGAGAAAAAACTTATTAAGCCATAATAAGTCATTCAAAATAATAATATTATCATTTTGATTAGAAAAAAGAGCATTTTTAGTTATGATTTTGAATATTCTGAAAACTTAGAAATGAGTTAATTTATTGCAAATATAATTAAATTTTGTGATGCATCTCCTGCAATACAAGTAAGTGTCAAGCAAAATTATTTCAAAATAAAGTGATACTAAAACTGAACAATGAAGCTACAAAAATTTGCTTGTCTGTGTGTAAACATCAAAATTTCAATTTATTTGCAGAGTTTGGCATTTCCAAATAAATTCATAAATGAATAATTAAAAGGATTACGTAAGATTTTTTGTTTGTTTAAACACAATGAAAGCTTATAAAGTTTTAAATATATTCAAAAGAACATTCATTACAGACGATTACAATATTATCAAGAACATAATTTTTTTAATGGATTTTTATTATAGCTACTTAACTTTGGTACCTACTAAAAAATCTTATATAAAAGATAAGCTTCCTGAACAAAACATTAAGAAAAATTAGAATAAGCATAATTCATTTTGTATAATTATATTTAATCACTTGATTAATAAACATGTTTAAAAAGCTGATAAACAAACATAAAACTTACTCACCTGCATTTTACGAATTTCTTCCCAGGTAACACCTTCCAAAATATTAGACTGTGGGCCGGCAGTAACTTTTGACTTTAATCTGTTTGCTTTCAGCTGTGCATGAAATATAGAAGTACATAATAAAACATGCAAGCTTGAAAAGTCTGCAGAATTTAAATTTTAAAATTTAAAAAAATTCAATTAATTATACTTGTAGAATACTATTTAAGATATTTTAGATTAAATGCTGTTTGTTGATCATTTAAATAAGTAGTTCATATGAGAAAAATTCTGATATATAAGTGATAAGAATAACTTTTTATTATTATTATTAATACAATTATATGTAGTATAGATTTTTATTTCAGTTACAAAAACTATTAAATAATTCTAATCATTTTCACTGAATTACTGAAAGCTGCAACTAACACTGTACAAAATATTTTTAACTACATGGCCATAGGAAATTCATCTATTTGAGAATATCATATATCTATCATATTTACAAACTCCATCTCTCCACACTTATTTCAAAAAGATATTTTTCGAAAATCTCTCATATTTACATGTAATGACATTAATAATTATTTAATAATAATATAGATTTTAATTTAGAGGAAAATTTTATTTCCAATTAATTAAATATCAAGTGAAAACTTCAACAAACTAATAGCTACATTTCTATGTAAAATGAATGTCAGACAAAAACTTATTTTGCAAGTCATTGTAATGAACATACTAAAATACTAGTAGTGATCTAATATTTCTAATGATTAACATTTGATCTAAAACAAAATTCCTTTCATTAATTTTAATTCCATATCATAATTTGCTATAATTTACATATTTAATCCATTTATCAATTATTCAAACAAGATGTTTTAATGTAATAATGCTTAATTCTTCATTTAAAGAATTCTTCAAATATGTCTTTTTCCCTACACACAAGTGCAATTTGTAATTGTACAAATGACAAAAAATGCTTTCGTAATAACAATTCATTATGTTTTTTAATATATATTTTCATTCTGATAAAAAAATTATCAAACTACACTTTTCTACTATATATTTTCCTATATATGAACTTCAGTAAAACAAATGCAAAACTAGAAGAAAATATAGGTCAATATTAAAATAAATTATGAATTTTTTAATATTATTTCCTAAATTATGCTACGGATAAATAATTAATTGATCATAAAAATCAGTTCATTATTATGCGTTTATATTTTGTATATTGAAAAGAAAACTTTTTATATATTATAAAGATTTGAAATATATGCCAAGTTTGAAGTCCCCAATTATAAAATATACTATTAAAACATCCAAAAAAATTGCTTGATAGCATTTATTGAATCAGTTCTTTGATTTTTTATTCCTTTTTTTAACAGTCACACATTTTAACATAGCAAAAAATATTTTATCTTCATTAAAGAACATCCTACTCTTCAAATTTTGTCTTTAGCTCACATATTCAGACTTAATATTGTTGGCAACTATGACTATGTTTTATCATACATACTGATTTCATAAAATATCTTATGCAAGGGTGTGTTTTGAAAGTAATCTAAGAACACAAATGACTTATTCTATCAAAAGTTTGAGAGTTTTAATTAAAAATATTCAGAACACATGTATCAGAAAATCTGCAATAACCAAAACAATTTACCTAACCATTGCATATAAAAATTTTATAAAGTACATTTTAACTATTAATCATGAAGGACATTTAATATTTAAAAAAAATAAAGCCTTTAATTCAGAATTCAAGTTATTGAAAAAAAAGAAACTGAGTATGTGTAGAACAGCTTCTTTAAGGAAGAAGATTTTCTAATTATCAACATAATTAAAAGCCAACAATTCCTAATAAACTGAAAGTACAGTTTTAATTAAAAAATATTTATTATCTACAGAAATTTATTTCATATCATAATTTCTATTTAACTCTACAACTCCAACAGATAAGCATTGCCACTGCTATTAAAGCAAAATAAACTTCAGGGAAATATGAAAACTTAAGGAAACAAAATTTAAAAATCTTTGATTTGCTAGATCCAGATACTTTAGCTTGGTGATAAAAATTTTACTTAGAATATGGTATTAACAACAGAAAATAAGACTGAAGAAAGGGGAAAAAATTAAACATACCTTTCTGTCAAATATAGCATATTATAACTTAGATATAGACACTAATAAATAATTTATTCAATTTAACTTAGTAAAAATGTGTCCAGGAGTATGTTCAAGTAACATAAAAAGATCTAAAAGTCTCAGGTCATTTCTTAACAGTTCTGAAAACTAATTGTTCATCCAGAATGAAAAAAGTGTCTCCAACTACTTGTGGATTTTAATTAAATGTACCAAATTTTATCATAAGTACCTTTGTACTGGAAAATATTAACTATTTTTAATAATCTTTAAAAGTTTAGATACCAACTTTTTTAGAAGTTTTTTTTTTTACTATGTGCAAAATAGATTAGATATGCTGAATAAGTCAAGATAGTTCCAATATTAAAATCTTAATTCAGATTTATCCTAATTTTGAATGAAGTGTTTCCTTTTTCACTTGAAAGAAACAAACAAACAAACAAAAAGGATTAACACTAACAAATTAAATGTATTACTATCTAACACATTAAATATATTATTTTTAAAAATTAATAAAATTCTTTTCTAAATCTGCAGCAAAAGTCATTTTTGTTTTGGTAAACTTCACAAATGGTAAACCCAATTCAATATTGTAATTCCTCTGAACATTATTTAATCCCAGCTCCAGACTGCATTATCTTTAGAAATAAATTATAAATTAACTGGATATTTATGATTAGCCAATGCACTCCTGATTCATACAATTTTCTAATATCAAGAGGATACTATATGAGAACAAGAAATGAAATCTGAAAATTTGACCACTTTATCTCAATCAAAAGTTCAACAGCTTCTTTTTTCAGATATCTTTTATCATATTTATATATAAACATTCTAAATTTAAAGCCACCCTTTAAAGTTTTAGAGATAAAGCGTAGCAACCTGCAACAGCACTTCTTTATATGAATAAATGAATGAGGACAAACACATTGAAAAGATATGAATAAAAATAATAAATGTTTACTTATAACACAACTGGCATTGTAAAAATTTCTAAATAATACTACCAATATTATATATTATGCACTGTCAACTGATATGTATTGTTGTAGTAGAAAGCAGTAAGGGCTAACTTGATATCAACATTCATATCTAATATCCTCATTTAAAAAAAAAATTAACATATTATTCTTGCAGTTAAACCAATGACATTCCATTGCTCCTCCCCTCTCCCCTGATAAAACAATATGTATTTAAATATGCAATACAGATTTCAACTAGCATTTACTATCTATCAGCCGCAATTTAAATTCAATATGTCATTATTTTTAAAATTGTTTTTATGATAATTTTAACATTTAAAAATTATTTACTATACATTTATAAAATAATTTTAACAATTTTTTTGATATTTTTTCCAAAAAATAAAGCAAAAATTGAATTGAATTTTATTTTACAATTATCACAGACTTTGGGGCTTTAAACCTAATGTAAAAGAATTTCACAGAAATTTATGACTTAAATTAATTTTTTCACTAACAGGTTACACACATTTAAAGGAATACAAAACACTCCAGTCAGAGGTGAAATATAATTTTCGAGATACTAAGACAGATATGTGTGTAATTTATGAGATAACTAATGGCAATGACAAAGCAGCATTACAGATACATTGTGAAACTTTCTAAACTGTCATATAGAACTATAAAATACTTGAGTGATTATAGTGCCAAATGGTTCCTACAAAATTCCCAACTAAACAATTTATTTCCTTCTATGCCTGTTTCTTATGTTCTTGTTTCAATGTAAGCAGCATTACAGATACATTGTGAAACTTTCTAAATGGTCATATAGGACTATAAAATATTTGAGTGATTATAGTGCCAAATGGTTCCCACAAAATTGCCAACTAAACTATTTCCTTCTATGCCTATTTCTTATGTTCATGTTTCAATGTATCGCCTTTAACCATAAATTTGTATATAAAAAATTCTTAATATGGTATTTTCTAGCCTTCCTTGAAGTTTGTAATATAAGCTCTGACGTACTTTTTATATACCCTCTCAATTGCAAGGTTTTAAAGACTATTTATTGTAAGGCAAAGAATGATTTATGCACAGAACCTGCTATTTCTTTGATTTAAAAAAAGAGTAGCATTTGAATAGAAAAATGAATTGTGGTTAAGGAGCATTTTGAAGATTTAGATCTTAATAATTATATTTCATTATTGATAAATTAACAAATACAAAAAAATCTATTTAAAGTAAAACTAAAAGTAGAACATTAAATTTTCAGTGATTCATATATCTAGTTTTTTTAGTACTGCTAATTAATTTAATTATACCAATTTTTAATGTAATCATGATGGTGATAAATCAAAAATCAAAATAAGAACTATTGAACAATTTCCATACGCAACAAACTGAGAGAGTTTTGGCAATGAAAAATATAAGACCTGGAAAGAATGATGATTACAGTATGTACTAGTAAAGCTATAGTGAACTGGGAAGCATGTAACATTCTAGAAGAAGACAAACACTTTCCCACTTTTCTCAGTGTTATGTCCTAATGTTTGTTTACTTCAGTTGCAACTGTAGCAAAAAAGGTAAAACTCAAACTTTCTTAATCATCGTTTTCATTTCCTATGTTGCTTATTTACAAAGTAATTTGCAAACTTATATATTTCTAGGGTCTATTGAATGTAATGGATATGAGTAAGATTTAATTTTTATTTTGGACTTTCTCTTTCGATTAGTATTATCCCTAATAATTTCCCTTTTGAGATAATTAACAAGTCTTTAGTAGTATCTTTGAGATACTATAAAGTATAATTCCAAGTAAATGAAAAATACATGTTTTTATTACTAAAAAGTAATAAAAACATGTATTTTCATTCATTAGGAATTATTTATAATACGTGAAGGAAGTGAAATTAAATCTCAGAACACAACAGTATCTTGCCCCATTAATGATGAACATTATGCCAAATGAACAGCTGCTAATTTTAAAGAATCTACCATGTGATATTACATATATTTAGAGAGAAAGAGATAGATGGATACTACCATTCACAAGCAAAAGTAGATTTTGGGTAACTATTTTACACTGTTTGGTGTCAAGTGTGAAAGTAAACTATAAGATTTATGCTATGGAAGAAAATAGTTTGATGCCAAGAGAGGAATCTGAAGATGATGTTTTGATACTTTTTGATAAGAAATAGATATTATGAAAAAAGAGAAAGTAATCTTGCATCATCCATGGTTGTTTTTAATACTAATTTATTAATTAAAAATTAATTATTTTTAACCCATATTTATATTTTGATCTATTATGCTGAAAATATGAATAAAGTATTACTATGTTATTTGGAAGTCTTGGAAGTCTGAAGAATTAATGGTGAACAACTAAATGGGACAGGTTTAAAGAGTTCCAAACTAATTAAATAAAATTTATTTGATGGTTAATGATAGTTTATGACCTCTGAGAGTGAGATTAAAGTTATTCTACCAAATCATTTTACATAAGTAGACATTTTCAGGCATATAAATAAAAGAAAAAAATGAGTTGAATAGGAAATTGAAAATTCTACTTGACGGAGTACATTCTATACTAATGAGAACTACTAATAATTATCATTTTAATGTGTGCTTCTATTCTGTATCTTAAAAATTTCTTTGTTGAATCTCATAAAATTGAGGTATTTCTAATTTTATAAAGGTTTCTTCTCCGGTGTTTCCCCATAAAATTGATGATACAATAATTGTAAATTATTCCAAATTAAGATATTAAATAGTTGTGATTGTTTATATGCAATATTCTATGAAAATTTTTATTTAAAAATCATTATTTAAGGTGGTAAAATAAATAAAATAAATTCTGAGGGCGAAAATGATAATTTCTTAATATTTCAAATATATTCTCTTCAAATCATTTAAAAATAAAAAATTATTTTCTTTAATTTTAAAAACTTCTTTTGAAGGGATTATTGACTGAATTTTGCTTACACAGATTCCAATAACAATGAATATTTCATCAACTTAGACATAATCCTGGTGTCAAAGCCAAATGATTCACTTTGTTTTTCACAAGTACACCAAAACTATGAGGGAAACAGTAAAATAATATGCAAGTAGTAAATATTTATTTTTAAATTACTACCAAAGCCTCTGAAGTTATAAAGAATACCATTAACTTATAATATAGTTTTCAAGACTTGGAGTTGCCCATAAAATTCATAATAACAAGGACAAAAGAGATCCATGCTTTTACCTTTTACTGATCTTTCAGGTCTTTTTATGCGATATCTGATTTGGATTATTGTAAAAAATTGCAGTTTCAACATTTCTGAACTTATTCCAAGCTTTGTATATGTGTATGTATGTACACCACATGCTGAAAAAAAAATGTCTATCCTGATTAAGAGTTACAAACTTTTTCAATATTTGCAGCAAAGGCAAAATGATCATGTCTTTCCCAACTAAGATAAGATAAATAACACTTCTTTCTCTAACAATCATGTTCTTTCTTGTAGGCCACTCTTCTCGTATTTAGTTGTATTGTCGTCTGACTCGACTATTCCATATGCGCAAGAAAAAAGGATATTTTGTATGGCCCCTAACAAATTATAACTTTAACTATTTTTAATAATATATCTGTTGATATTTTTGAAGCTTCATCTTTTTTATGACAACAATTACTGTAATATTTATTCTTCATTTTTTCAATATAAAATTTCCTTTGTAAAGATAGATTTTAATACATGCATATATTAATTTTTCTTTTTAAGTGATTCATTTGTTTGAGGAATGAATTGTTCTTTAAACTTAATTGTTCCTCAATTATTTCCTAATTTAATTTCATTGAATCTAATACAATAGAGCTGATGCCAACTTATCAAAAACTCTTCTAAATTTGAAATCAGCAAACCAAATATAATCAAAATCAGATTTTAAAAAATTCACAACATAAAAGATTAAAAAAAAAAACTTGACTTTTGGAATAAATTACATTAAATTACTTTTATAATTTAAGTCTATCATTTTTTAAAAAAATATGTAAACTTTTTTAAAAGACATATTGTTTCAATAATTGTATTTGCCTAAATTTAAATATATTATATATATAATTACCTATGTAAAAGCAGATAAAAACAAATGTAAGCAAAAAACCCCACTGCATATCATAGTTATCTTGGACTAAAATCACTTTATTCATGAATGCGTCAAGACTAAAAAATGTTTTTACAGAATAAAACATAGCATGGCTGTAGAAGATTACTGTATTTTTTACCAGTAAGCTTTATTATGAAAAATATTTGTAACTAATTCCCATTTCCTTAGCTCTACTTGAAATACGCATGAATATATTTTTTGAATTCATGTGTAATAAAACACAGAAGTATAATAAATCCTCTAAAAATTAATTCTATCTTCAATAAGATTATATTTAGACTTTTTATGTACAAGATTTAATTCAGAAATATTTGTAAATATTTAAATTTATTAATAAGATCTTATAAGCTTAAATTTTTGAAATTTTATCCAAAATTTAAGGAATTAATCAACATTTTTATGACAATATATGAATTATCCCACATCTTATTTAAATACATTGGCAAATCTCATATATAAAAAAATAACTGTCATATTGTAATTTATATAATAATTATTTAGAATATTTTAAATAATGATAAAAAAGAAATATTACAAAATTTTAAGTTAATGTTTCCCCAAATCATTTTTCAAACCATTAATTTGCATGCATACCAAAAATAAAACTAAAATGCAAATAACGAGGTATGGACTGACCTCTTTCTGTTTGCGTTTAAATTCTCCAATGTCATTAGTTATTGGAATGAACTGGTGAGGTGACTGAATTTTGACGGATGTGCTGTGAGATGGAGAACCTTCCTGTACCCACTGTAGGGGAAAAAGAAAGAAAAGGGAATTCGTCAAAGAAAGACTTAAATACAAAAAAAAAAAAAAGCAAAAGAAACATTTAAAGAAATCAGATTTGAACAGAACAGGTTTTCTGCCAAAACCAAATACACTAGACAGAAATCAACAAAGCATCATTACATAATTAAGTATATAAAAGCTTCTGCAGCTCTAAATTTATGGAGTATTCGAGACACATAAAATCCATAAACTGCACATTAAAGACATAAATGCATGAATTAATTAGATTAGCAAGCTGCTCAATATGAACAAAACTGTAATTTTCTACAGTTCAAAGAAATATAATTAATGATTACAATTACACGCATGCAGTAACTATCATTCAGAGAAGATTAAAATCAAGAAAGGAATTTACAAAAATATTTTATCTGATAATGTGGAATGTAAAGAAAAAAATAAAAGCTTTTGTATTGGCAGAAAACCTGAAGAAATTAATGAAGGTAGAAAATAAAAAGGAAAAAAGTGACAGGCAACAAAAAGAACAAAAGGTAATAAAATGAAAAAAAAGTTAGTGGGTACAGAAAGTGGTGTTATTCTTCTGTTATTTTCATTCCCAAAGCATTTTTGTATTCATTCTGTAAAAGTGCTTAAAAAATGATCAAAATTTTACAAAATTGCAGAAGGCATCTTAAAAAATTATACTGAATCAAAAAGAATCATTTTAATCAACTGTATGCATGTAATTGTATCACTAGAAAGATGCATAATTTACAACTGATGTTGAAATAAAAGTAATGTACTATTTTTTCTAAAAGCTACTTCTTTCCTTTCAATAAAAAGCTAACAAAAAGAGCAGATAATAAAAAAAAATATCAATTAAGAATTAATAAAGCACTCTAAAAGCAACTTCATTTAAGATAATTGAAAAATAACAAGGTGTTTGCCTCCAATAGATTTTCGTGATTTTTTTTAGAATTCAGTATACTATTTCTTTACTCTTCAAATGTATATGAAATTTTTTTAGCGAAACCTTACTCAAACACAGGAATAATAATAATAAAAACAGATCCAGTAAACAAGATCTGACAGTAAATTTCCCCCCCTTTTTTTCTTTTCTAAAATTGCTTTTATAAATAGAATTTATATACAAGTCTTAATATTATGCATGATTAAGAAATGCACAAACAATAAATACAAAATTACCCATATTTGCAGAGATTAGGAGATTTTAATTTCACTTTAAATATGCAATACAATGAAGACATGGCATTAATGTAAAAGCAAAACTACAAAATACAACAAAATTCATCTAAACGAAAAACAGATCACAGGCACTACTCTAATCAGATGTAACTAAATATATACAAACACAATTAACAAACAACAGAGCATAAATATGTTCGCACAAAATACAGCTACATATAAATGCTACTATAAGAAAAAGTTTTTGGTAAAATAAAAGCAAGCACAAAATAGTGTGAACCATTATCAAAAGCATTTAAAAACATGCTTTAATATTAGAACACACATTTAAAGGATATTACATATAACAAATACATAAAAATCAGACTTGCACTAAATGAGATTTTGTAATTATTTGGTATAAGTTGATATTTTGATATGCATAACCAATACAGGACTTAAATAAAGATGTGAAATTTCACGAAATGGAATGCTTATTACCAATAATAAATGGAAGAATTACTAGCATGAAAATTAAACTTCATTTTTGAAATTTAAAAAAAAAATCATTATTTTAATAGAAATTGTAAAAATTATTACATGAAAATATAAAATAACTACTTTGATTTTCAATTTATAAAACTATTCTTTTATAGTTAACATACCGAAATACTGAATAACCTTTCTGACTAGCCTACCCATATTCTCCATCAATAACTGTATACATTTTTAGAACATTAATGTACTGGAGAAATATCTTGACAACATCAAAAAATAATCATTAATATTAAATTTAACAATTTTTTGAAGTGCATCAAAATGTACAGAATAACCAAAATATATGCAATATAAAACTTGTAAAAACATTTGGCATCGTTGATAACAGCATACACATAATGAGCAATGATGCCATTTCTTATGTAAAAAAATGCCCAATCTAAATTTTTGTAAATTAAATAAATACTCACACAAAATATAATTTAAAACCCACTGCTTACATTACATAAATTTACATGTTATAATTAGTCATATGCAAACATTTCTATAGCAATACCCCAAATGATGAAGAGAATGTAAATCAGGGATCTAAATTTGTTTAGAAATAATTAATTAAAGGCAGAGGGTCAAGAAAAAAGTTATTTGGAAAAAGCACATACTAATGAAGGCAGTTTCCATGCATGTGAGAAACAAAAAGAATATTTTAAGATGCTAAATAAAATAAATTATTTCAAATGTCATTGACTTCATAAAACTTAAACTCTTCTGATAATTCAACTAATTTTCTTTCTTAATGTAAAATTTCTTCACAAAAAATAATTTTCTTTCCCTATCTTTTAATTGAAATATTTTCAACATTAAAATCTGCTAAAACAATTCTTTTTTAAAGGGAGCTAAAGCCCACCATGCTTGCAACAGTCATTTGTTTTTCTAGGGGGTTTGATTTGAATGAGATTTGATCATGCAGCCCAGTTAGCTCACTGACCCAATCATGAAGGTGAAAGGTCAACAGCTCATTGGCAATCATTACTATCAATTTCTAAATATGTTAGGAAAGACTGATAAATTTTTCTGTTGCATTAGTGACTAGCTCAATTTTTATTTTATAGTGATATTCTAAATAATAAGAAATATTTGAAACAGCAGGGAAAAATAAGAAATTGGATAAATTCAAATTCACTTATGTTGGGGTATTACAGAATTCTGGTTAATAAGGTAAAATCTAAATTATGAAAAAATTAATGTCATTAAATACTAATATTATATATATAACACAAAGCAATGAATAACGAGAGAACAGATTTTTTCAAATATTATATCCAATCCAATATAACTACAATACCAGGGGGGGGGGGATTACATATTGGTAAAATCCAAAAATGCTTTATTACATACAAAATATAGTTTAGTAAAAACTTAAAAGAAATTCCTAATTCATTTTTATATCTAAATGCAAGAAAGAAAAAAAGAGGAACAACTTATTTGGACATAAAATTAAAAATGCCCACAAATCTACCAATAAAAGATTTATATAAATGTAAATAATAATGATAAAATCTCATTGAGCAATGTAAATATTAAAAAGAGAAACAGTAGCAAGTGTTCATGCAAATGAAATATTCTCCAAACTAAAATTAAAATAGATTGAACATTTCTTTAATAAATGACATAACCTTCATAACATTATTATGCCAATCTTTTAAAAATGATATGAAAGGCACAATTAATGACTACTTCCTTTCAGGTATTATTATTTATGTAATGCTGAGTCACAGGAACTTCTGACAAATATAATTTACTGCAAATGCATAAAAAAATATTTTTAAAAAAATGAGCAATAACAAAATATCACTAAAATGGCTTTAAAATAAAGAATAATACTGTTTGATTTAAATATGAACAGCATAAATGAGCTGTTCACTGAGATGATATTTTCAAATATGGTACAACCTTTTAGAGATTATTAAGAATTAAGATCACTAATGCAAATGTAATGCATATCAAGTCGTAAATGTGTCAGTACTATTAGTTATGCCGTATTAATGAGACTGATGAATGATTTTCTACAAATGCAATTTCTGAACAAGACATTCAAAATGCTGATGGCAAAATTCACCTTCTCTTCATGCAAAATAGCATGACTACAAAGATTTATGCAGTGGAAAAAGTGCATATATGACTATAATATGTTTGTTTTAATTACAATAATCACATTAAGTAGTTAAGAGAAATGTATTGATTGTAAGAGTTGTTGCAAAATAAAATATTAATTTGTCTACAAAAAAAATTATTCATTTTCTATTTAGATCAAACTAATTAAAAAAAATTGCACTATGAGAAAACTGATATTTTAATTATTGATAATGCAAGGTATTAATAAAGATAAAATATTCAGATTAACATGTTAGAAATAACACTTCATGCCAATAAATTTTCTTTCAGACACATAAATTTTGATGTCAACATGTGATAGGACATTTGATACTGAAGAATCTTACACCATTTGGAAGTGCAAATTACATGAGCGATACTGATCCTGTACATTCATGGACATAAACACTTCAATCATTGATGATGAGATGTAATAGGACATTTGATCCATAACACAAACTGAATGACAAATCTTGTATAGTATGAAAGTGCATTTCACCAAACACAACCACATGAGCAACATTGATCCTGTACACAAAATTCCATTCACTGATGACGACATATGACAGAACATTTGATCCGTTACACACACAAGACTGGCAAATCTAGCATGCAATTTACACGACATAAACAATCACATGTGCAGTACTCATCCTGTACACTTAAAGACACAAAGCTCCATCATAGAATAACATTTACATCATTTCACAAATAAACAAGTTACAGGAAATGTCCATTATTATGCAACTACATGCTACAAATTACATTTTTATTTAAAATAAATCTTTCAAATATATACATACATAGAGTGGGGAAACAACATATACATATACTGTGATAATCTTTTTTTCCCTCATGACTTTTAATATAATTCTAAGATTTTTGAGGTAAACATTTTGCAGAAAAAAATAAATTAATAAAACAGTCATAAAAATAAAAATTATCATTTGATTATTAGATTTAAGACTTTTAAAGAAGCATAATCATTTATGAAACATACAAATGCCTGACCAATAATTTGTAATCAGTACTTTTATATATTTTTATTTTTGCAATATCAGCAAGAATAGCAGATAATTTTATTCAGATACAATTATGTTAATGTGTTATTGTGGATTCCTTACAGATAAATCTTCCTACTTTCTTATTTTTTTTAAAAAAAATCTGTTAATTTATTCAATTTTCAAAAATACTAATTAGGTCCATTTTATCAAAAACAAAGTAATTTGCATGCATTTTGCTTAGTGCACATTTGCAAGTTAACATGGAACATTTTTTTTAAAGAAGAGATTAATATCTTATTATATTAGAAACTTCAAATTATGTATATTTCAATATCACATATGAAATGTATAGTATATAGTTTTTGCACTTGATAATCAACAAATCAAATAAAAAAATTCTATAAGGCTTAGCTTTTCTGTTTGCCTGTGCTTACACAATGCCCGCCACAACAGTTTCCTTATGCCAGTTGCATCTGCCACTTCAACAGATTATTACTTTAAAAAATAATATTTTATCTTCGTCTTCAATATAAAAATAAATGTACATATAAAAATTTCACAGTAATTTCACAATATAATTTTAATATTATCAATTCAATGAAACTCATCAATATCAATTTCTCAGATTAATCACACCATGAAATAATCCACTATCCTTTCACAAACTAAAGATTATCTAGATTTTGGAAATACTTTTACATGGAATTTGAACATTACTGAAGAAATAGCAAGTGAATTTGCCCATAAAGGTAAAACAATTTCACATACTATACTAAGAAACAAGTATAATCATTTAACTGATCAAGAATTTCAGCATGTTGATAATTTTTTTAAACAAAATTAAAACCCTTCAGATATAATTAAGCAGAATTTTGAATTTTTTCATCCGATTTTTGATAAAGTAATAAATTGATTGTACTTCAAATATGTAGTTATAACACAGCAGTGTGAAACTCTGGCATGAAATTGTTTTCAAATTCATCATAAATTGAAATGATTACACTAACAAAGACAGATAAATTCATGTAATAAACATTTAAAAAATTAGTTAAAATTAAAATACCCCAAATTAATTTTTTAAAAATTCCCTCTTAAAGTATTTACAAAATATTTATCTCAGATCTTATACAAAGGAGCAGCGATGAACATCAAAATATAAATATTTTTACACACAATAATTGTTTAGTTTTAAGTTTTGAGCAGCATAATCAAAAGTCTACAAGCCAGTTTATTCAGTTCAGTACACAAAAAAAGTCTGGGTGCAAAAGTGGAAGCGAAGCAGAATACAGATTTTATTTTTTAAAACTAAAATGATCAAAAGCTTAAGCTTCTACCTTAGTAATTTTCTTTGGGTCTGGAGTTCCAGTTTCCAGAACTTCTACTTTCTGATAAACATTTGGAGAGTTGACCCAACGCAGCTTATCTTGAGTTTTACGACCCTCTACAAGTTTCTTTAAGGGACTAAAAAATAAGATTAAAAACTCATAAAGCTGAAATCATGAATGTATTGTAAAATCTAAATTTCAATAAAATGCAAATAATAAAAATACAAATTTGAGCCATTAAAACTATTTTGAATTGCAAATTTAGTATTATTTTTTAAAAATAAAATTATATTATTATTGATATAAGTGCAATAGATTCATAAAAAATAAAACAAAATGCAATGTGCCATTAGAACTTAACTTTTTAAATTTTAAAGTAACGTAAAATATGATCAAAAACCCATTCAAATTACACAAATTCCTTTTTTTTTTAAGTGAACAATTATTACTAAAGATATAACTATGCGCCAAACAATCTGGCAGTGTTTCAACTGTTTGACTAGAAGAGTGTTTGAACAATTTTTTCATCATGCATATCACTACTAACAGCATGAAAACAAATAAAAGGTATCATCTTTAGAGTCCCTAACTTAAGACAAAAGTGACATAAAAAATGATCAACAAAATTTGTTTCATTATTATTCCATTAAAAACATCTAAATAAAACATTATTATCTTGCAGAGGAGTTAAAAAATAAAATCTTTGTTTTACAAGCAATATGATTTTTTTAATACTAAGTAATTCCTTTAATATTTATCATTACACTAGATATGATGATGGTTAAAAAGACAACTACATAATTTTCAACAATAATTTCTCAGCCATATTCATTAAAGAGTCTGAAGAAAATTTATTTAAAGCAGGCAATATAAAAAGAAACAAATTAAAAGACATATCACCAACAGAATTTAAATAATTTCTAAATAGTAAATATTATCAATAGAATTATAAGTTCAGAATAACTATAATATATAATTTATGAAATTACCTCAGCCACTTGTCTTCTCCATAATATTGACTATATGAAGAAGCTGAAGGTGGCACTTCTACATCATTCTTTACTCTAACTTGATCAGTACGAACCATAGGTTGTTTGAAAGTGTAGCCAGTTCGAAAGCCCTAAAACAAAAAATTGATTCAATCTTACATTCAGATTTTTCAAAGAACATAAAAGGGCATTATAAAACAAATTTAAAAGAATGAGACAAAGCAAAATATTTGAAACAATTTTGAACCATATGACTTGCAGGTCTACAATAAGCACATCATTTAAAAAATATTTCTAATAAACACTCGATTATCTGGGCACCTATGAAATGAAGTCTCTGTTATTTAATCTAGTACCAGAAAGCCGAATTAGATTTTACGATCTTTATTTTTTAGAATGAGTGTCACAACAGAAATTATAAAGAATTAAAAAATAAATAAATTGCAAACGATCATTATTTGGAGGCGATCTTTCATACACCAAGAAGAAACTTAGAAAACGGGTGGGAGGAGTTCAGTTCTTAAACATTTGATATGAAGAAACAGCATTATAAATGAGTCCGAAAGTTTTGCATTGTGAAGTGAGAGGAATTATTTTTAAAGAAAATAAGTTAAAATTTAGTCTGTATTAATTGAATTTCTGATATATAATTGAGTTGATTGTAGCGCTAATCAACTCGGATAATCAAACTTCTATACAGTAATTTAAAATCTAAAATACTTAAGAATTTTAACTAAATTAAAGAATTAAGAATAAAAAACAATTTTAAAACATTAGAGAAATGAAATCTCTGTGCTTAGTATGTCAAAGAAATTATTAATCTGATAGTAACATAAGTGGTTAATTTTTAATAATAGTTTCAAAACATTTTTGTTTGCTTGAAATTAAATAAAAAGACACAATAAAAAATAAAGAGTAAAAAGTAAAAGTATCAATGCAATAAAATAATTTCAGTTAAAAAAATTACTTAATACTACAGATTTACAAAACATAGGCAGTATAACAGTATGAGATGATGCCCCTGGAATGAATAAAACTTTTATTTTCTACACACTTTTTTAACTACAATTAAAATTCATACAATACAAATTAAAATTAATGAAAATGTTACCAAATTCTCTTTCCATTGCATATTGTATTGAAAGAATTTGTTTCAACATAATGAAATGGAAATAAACATTTAACAATAAAGCAAAGATACAGACAGCATCCTGAACTCTTAAAAGTATTAAAATACTTCATGAATTAAAAAAAAAAGTCAGATTAGTTAAAAAAAAACAGTTTTACAATTTAATACAATGTATATTTTTTCTTTTCAATGTAAAATAGCATTTTTGTGCCTTTTCAGTTCATACATTTTATTTATTTACAAAAAAAAAAAAAAAATCTAGACAAAGATAAAGTTTATAATCCCAAAATACAATCTGATCCCCATACATAAAAAAAGAAAAAAAAAATCTTTTATATCTTACAGCATTGTCCAACATTCTCATTAAAGCTTCAAACTCAAGATCCCAAATCCTCCATTTTTTTACTTTCTCCTTGGGCTCAGCTCGTTCTTTATCTTCATCACCACCAGGTGGCTCATCATCTTTGAATTCAGGTGGATAGCCACCAGATTTCACTATTTCTCTCTCGTGCTTAATGGCAGCCTCGGACATTAATTGAATGTTATCAATACCTATAGGCATTAATCTCACCTACAATACAAAAATGGGACGAAACAAAAGAATTGTTTGATTTACAAAAGAAGAACACCACTAAGTACAAATAAACAATATAATATACACAATATAACAATAATTAAAATATCAAAAAAGTTACATAAATTAATGAAATACCTGGGTTTCACAAGCTGCTACTGCCTTGTGTAGCATAAAAAGTGTTTCTTCTATGGATTCGCCACATATCAGCATACCACGGTTCCTCAAAATCAGAACCTATAAAAAAATTGCCAAGAAAATTTTTGAACACATGTACTTTTATTTATTAAAGTTCCTTAGATATCACATCAAAGTTTCATGTAATATTCTTTTGTTATACTATTAAATTAATTAAAGAATATGACTGCAATTGATTCACACTTGAAATTAACGAAAAATAAGTCTAACATATCACAAACAAACTCGTTTATTATATTCTCATCCATAGTAAATCTTAATATCTACTATTTTTCATTATTTGTTATTGTGCAAAATTTTAATCAGCAAATATAAATGAATAGCAAAATAAAAATATATTCTATTCCTTGAATACAAATACTCTCTTTAGGATGCTTTGATTTATAACTGGAATATGTCACGCTAAGATGAATTTTTAAACTTGGTTACTACTACAATTTGACCACTAACGAACAATGATTAATATCACCACTGTAAATTAAATGATTCTAAAATGCCATAGATAGTGAAGATGTCATTCTCTAATTTGAAGTGATTCCGAACATCAATAAAAAAAACCAACATCAGTGACTAATATGTAATGTGAAAATCCAAAGCATAATATTGGATGATAAGCTAAGAATTCAGCAATGGAAAAGAAGAATGAAAAATTTATTTCATTCTTCTTTTAGATGATTAATAATTACTTTTTTCAAACATTAATAACTATTCAAAATAATATTCACCCAAGAAAAAAAAACTTTTAAAATCCTTTAGCTAAAGTTTCCCTTCCCTTTTGCCTACATTTTCTGAATTATATAATTTATTATTTTCAAGAACTATCATTATGAAACATTATATATCATTCATGAATTACATCACTATACCCCATAAAATGAAGAGAATAACAGATACAATATTTATGACATTTTATCTCTTGCCTAACATAAAATGACAAAATTATCACAAATTGCTAAAGTATGAAAATGAGGACCTTATTTACTATTATTATTTAATTACCTTATTTACTGGTCCTAAGCTGCGAGATAACTGCTCTCTTTCTTCTTGAGTAGTTGGTGTTCCATGAAAATCACAGTAACTTATTTCACCAAGAATGGCAGCCTCTGGACTGATAGGCAACAAACCACATTTTGTAGCTGAAATCTAATATAAAGCGAAACATCATTTGTATAATTTAACTGGCATGAACATATTTGCAAAAGAAATACACCATAATTAAATGACAGATCAAATGACTCAGAGATTTTTGCACAATGATACAAAATTTATAAACAATAATGAATCTAATTCTATCTTATTCTTAATTTCTACCAGCTATAATATTAAAATAGTTTGATATTACTTCATCATCTGCTGAATTTTTTTTATTTATGTAAAGAATCCTTATGCTGACATCAAAAGGAAAAAAATAACATTAATAAATGTAAAAAAAAGAAAGAAAGAAAATTTGCCAACTAAGTCTCTAACTCAATACAATTTAGTTTTTAAAATGCATTCAACTTTTATAAAATAATAAAATTATCTTTGTATTTGATGTGGAAAAATTAAGTAGAAGAAAATTGTTTCAATTTTAGTGAAATAATTAGGAATTTAAAGTACTTACACATGATAAAAAATATGAAATTTTTTTCAAAATTCTATGTTGTTTATATGTCATGATTCAAGATTGTTTGCTAACTTGGGATAAAAAATGACAGTGTTACAATCAAAGAAATTGAAACTTCCCATCTCAACAACATTAAGAGACTCGTACAACTCATCTGTGACTAAGCCATCAATAACTTGCAGTTTTACGACATCAATATGACTTTGTGTTCGACTCTTAATTCCATCATGTAAAAATCAATTTTTATGATTTGTTATCGTTCTTTTTTTATAGTGTAATTAAACACTTGACATTGTTAAGTAATTTTTCTCCCACAAATCATGCCTGAAGGTTAAGAACTCTTAGTTCAAGTACTTGGGCTTATCCTCCTGCAAATTTCAAGTACAATATTTTACATATAAGCTAAATTTTATATAGATCACTGAAACAGATATTTATTTTACAG
>JAPMOR010018388.1:0-27999 GCA_026543865.1 Argiope aurantia | reverse complement strand
TAATTATAATTTATTCATAGAATGCCTAATTATAATTTATTCATAGATTGACCATAATTGTAATAAATAAGAGAAAAGCAGAATATAAATTAGTTTCTTAACAAATATGACACCATATAAAATTTCTAACATTTTGATAAATATTTAGCAAATCTAACACATTATTTTGTTAAATGCAATACTTTAAAATTCAAATGCTATTTTGATTTTAGTTTAACAGAAAAATTATAATCTTCTATTAAAAGGTTATTTATTTTACTGTTCATCTGCATTTGTATCTAAATATTTCCTAAAACATATTTGATTTTAACAATTAAAAGATTTTCCTTAAAACTTTACATTTAATAAAAAATGACTGAAAAAAAATTCAAAATTATAAAAAAATCAAAATTTGTTCAAAATGAAGTTAAAGATGGTTTGGCATACTAATTTGGGGAATTTTAAGAATAAAAATGAGTAAAAAAAATATGGTGTATTATTATCTTTAAATCTGTTTTCTGAAAAGCTGTGTTTTTAAATATTTTGAAAATCACAAAAATCTTTTCAAGATATGGAATTGAAACTGTGAGAAAATGTTTTATCTGTGTTATGAACCAAAATCTAATCTCCTACTTCATTTTTTTATTTTATTGTTTTTTTGTTTTGTTTTGTAAAAAAAGACTTCTTTTTTTAAAAAAAAATAGTTTTGACACAATATTTTAAAATTTTGCAAAACTTTTAGATCGTAACACAAATAAGGGTGTTATTCATGCACTGTATAAATATTATTTAAATATATTTATTAGAATTTATAGTAGAAAGATTACCGTAAATGTAATTTTTCACTAAAATTTGACAAGAAATTATCAATATTTTCAAAATTAATAATAATTTCACACAAATTGTATTACAATTTAAAGTTTTATACCCCCTTCTAAATAAACACATATTTTATTTATTGAAAATTTAAATATTTAAATAAAATGCCTCCGAAGGTATGTACATACCTCAAGTTTGTAATTCTTCATAGTACGAAGAGTATCTGGCAGTATATGTTTTAAATGAAATATACAATTTTTAGGATTTAGTTTTTCCATATGTATTTTTATGCATTGAGGTGATAAAAGTCATGGGATATCTCCTAATATTATGATGGTCATTTTTTTTTGCCCGGTGAATTGCAGCAACTCGATGTTGTATGAACTCAACAAACGTTGAATATCTCCTGAGGAAATGCTGTGCCATATTGCCTCTATAGATATTCCTGATCATGAAAGTGTTACTAGTGCAGACTTTTGTGCAATAACTGAACTTTTAATTATGTACCATAAATGTTTGATGACATTGACATCAGGCAATCTAGGTATCCAATTCACTCACTGGAATTGACCATAAGGTTCTTCAAAACAATCGTAAATCATTCTAATCCATAAAAATGCCATCATTATTTGGGTACATGAAGTCCATGCATGACTTCAAGTAGTTAAGTATAACCATTTGCAGTTTAAGTTAGGTTCAAATGTACCAGAACACCCAATCCATTGCATCTAAAAACAGCCTTGTTGAAGTTTCTGCCTAGGACTGCTTGATGTCATGAACTCACACTAGAGTAATATTATCAGCAGTTACCGATTGAAGTGACTCGTCTGATCAAGACACGGTTTTCCTGTCGTCTAGAGTCCAATCGATATGGTCATGAGCCCAGAAGACTAGTTGCAAACAGTTTTACTACAAATAATTACAAACTAGTTTACTAACAATGGCTTACTGTTAGTAAAGGCTCTATCGAGTTGGTCTTCAGCTGAAATAGTCTATTAAAATACATTTTTCCGAACTGTCCTAACAGCCACATTCGTCGTAAGTTTCACATTGATTTCTACTGTTATTTCATGTAGTCTGTTAACATCGCCACTTCTACGCATATGTAGTGGTCTCTGACATTAACTGTAGACGGTCGATCATTGTATTGTTCAGGGTGAGAGTCTACATTTGAAATTAGATATTATTGGCACACTCTAGACATTATTGAGTTGTTGACATTCACACACTCTCGAAAAGTTGAATTCATTAACGATTTCCGAAATGGAATGTCTCATGCGTCTATGTCCAATTACTATTTCTCATACTTCCCATCATACGGATATAATCACGTCAGAAAGCTTTCATATGAATTACTTCAATACAAATGAAAGACATGCCAAAGCATTGTCCATTTATACAATTAGTACACGATTCTACTGCAATCTATATGTTTGCATATTGTTATCCTATGACTTTTGTCACCTCAAATATATATATATAATGAAAAGTTATAATCTAAGAATAATATTTGAATTTTATGGATAAAATAGCGTCATAATATAAAAGTGTAATCAGATGCTTTAATTATTTGGTTTTCATTCAAAAGTTTTGGAATTAAAAATTGTTAAGATATAAATAAAATACAAACAATTTGGTATTTTATATTAAAGTAAAAAACATAATTTCTTTTCTTCAAACTTGCAGAGTTACATTTTTTCATAAATAAAATTATTTTATTTATCTCTTAATAAATGCATCTTGAAATCAATTCCTACTTTTATAATATAAATCTAGAAATAATAATTTAAAATTACTGGTAGTAACATAAACATCTAATATTATTATTTCATTTTGAAAAATAAATTTATCCTGCATTTGTTTTACAATTTTTGTCTTCAATATCTAGCTACTCTTAATTTACTTTTTATAAAGGTAGGAAAATTTAATTAACCTGGAGTACCTTTTCATGGAAAGTCTGAGAATTAAATTAAAAGCCTAATTTTCTTTCTGATCTCATGAGAAAACAAAACGAAGTAAGAACATATCAAATGAAAAGGAGTCTTTAGATTTGATTTTTTTATTTAATAACGTAGATTGTTTTCAAGTAAAGTATATCCAGAGATCCTAAGTATTGACTAAAAAGAAAATTCAAAATAGATTTATATCTTATGGAGAGGAAACAAATCTGTTCACCGGAGATGAATAATTGAGGTAAATTCCACAGTTTTGAAAAATACAAAAATATTCATTCATCTTTCTGAATCTATTTGAAAAATTTTCCCTTCCTAAACAAAACCAGTTTATCACGTTTTTTATTAGACATCCTGATGCGTTTAATCAAAATAGTTAAAAATTTCCTTTCTTCTGCCTAGAGCTTTTGTTTATACCATGAAACTTTATAAAAATTATACAAAGTATTACAAATTAATTTGACACAATTTATTATTGTATAGTTTAATTTGGCATATTTTATTATTGCAGTAATTAATTTTGTAAGATTGCATTTCAACAAATATTTTCTATGCGAATACTTTGTTTTATTTTAAAGGGAAAATTATCTATATTTATCTGTAAAATACTGTTATTTAAACTACATTTGCTAAAAATTTAAAACTGTTGCATTTTGTTTGCAAATGTATAAAGTTTATTTTAGAGCTCTTGGCGTGAATGTAAAATAATATTTTGCAGAATGTTAACACGTTATTTCTACTTTAAATCTTATATTTATATTATCTATTATGATCCATTAAAATTCGAAGTTTTAAAAATCATGTTAAATAAGCGAAATAGAATAACTGATTTGAATGGAGATTTGCTTTACAATTAAAGATAAAATAAATGCTCTTTATAATGTAAAGAATCCTTTTAAAAAGTTTATTTTTTCAGCAAAATTATATTCCATAATCATTTAAAATCTAAAAGCAATGATACGAAATTATTAAACAAATACAGCACAATATCCGAGTTTATATCAAAATTCCAAAATCCACC
Source organism: Argiope aurantia (assembly GCA_026543865.1). NCBI lineage: Eukaryota > Metazoa > Arthropoda > Arachnida > Araneae > Araneidae > Argiope > Argiope aurantia. The sequence continues at coordinate 24,228 of JAPMOR010018388.1, read as the reverse complement.
TTTCGCTCACAAAATAAATTACAACAATTTTACTTCCCTATAAATCAAAAGAATGAATATGTGGAAACTCTTACTTCAACTCTTCTTCAATTCTTCAAACTCTTACAAAAATAAAGCAGACAAGTTCCACGATCTTAAAACTCAACTGACTTAATCCTTTTCTTTATCGTTCCATTACATCTTCCTAGAAGCAACATAACAACGCCTATATGCATGTAGAAAAAAACATTGTTAACAGAAAAAAAACTTTTCTCTGTTTACATGTCGATGAAAATACAAAACATAGTATTCGTCAACCCAAGTCACGTTCTGGATAAGAATGAAAAGGAAGCAAGACTTTCCTACGATGAAATCTTAAGCTGAGACATCGCATTCGTCCCCTAGAATACTTCAGTTGCCCATATATCAAGGTAAACGATACCCCGATGAGCAATCTCTATTTTTTTTTTCCACTTCCAAGATTGTGGTTCCAGCGTTTTATAAGTAGGAGTAAAAAAGACGTAGAGTACTGAACGAAGATGTTTCTCAAGAGACTTAAAGAAAAACTTTGTTTTTATCGAGTGAAACACTGACTGTGTAATCAACGACCAATTTATCAGTCAGGCTGTTACACCCGTGCTTTTATTTTTATTAATTCACCTTTACCTGCACAGGATTGAATTAGCTGGTCAGTGAACTTTCTTTGATCTGAAATGGCTTTTAAAGTTAGAGATGGGACTGTAAAAGATTCCTTTTATGGTGTAGATAATTGTTTTTATGGAAGTCGTTTTGTTTTCATTGTTGCACTTTCAGTTGAGTTGGAAGGATTTAAATTGAAGTTTTTAGGTCAAAGAAGTATTTCTTTCTAGTGTAAGTTTAACAATTGGTAGAAGTTTCAAGTTAGTATTTATTTCACAGTGTTCTTTACCGATTTCTTTGAGCTTTGCAATTCTTACTGATTTTTATGTGTTGTGGTTTGTTTGAAATATATTATAATCTTTAAGTTATTAAAATATTTAAAAATGTAATTTTTAAGGGTTTGGAAAAACAAAATATTATAATATGTATGAATCTTTCACAGCAGAAAAAGAGCAAGAGTGAAAATATTAATTTTACATGACGCACACACACACACAAAAAAACTATATACTGTATTTTCTGATTAAGCAAAATTTCCCTTGAACTTTTCAAAGGTTTTAGACAATCTCCTAATGCATTTTATGCACATTTTGATCTTCCTTTGAAGAATTTTCAATGCCTTGAAAGTGTGCACATTTTGTGGTTATCACAAGATTCTGTTAAAATAAATAACTCAGATGTTAAAAAGGTTACTTACTAGTAAAAATATTATTTTACATTAAAATAACGTTTAAAATTTTAAAGGAAAAAATTTTTTGTAACTGCTAAAATGAGAAGTAAAGACTCTGAACTTTTTATTAAGGAATTAGAAGCTAAAGGTAACTCAACTTTTTAACATAAGGACAATTGTAATTAGGACTATATTTTATTATTGAATTTGAAAGAATTTCTGTGAATTGATTCACACGCTTTAATTGAGGGGCCTGACTGATATACTTTTTAGTTAATGTAGATATTACATAATAGAACTTTACACTGAAAATGAGGTCATGATACTGAAAAGTGGCAAAATTTCTTTTTGTTTTCTACATATATGTTTCCTACTAAAATTAATTTAGTTGATTATTTACTCTTAGCCACTAAAATACAAAGCCTGAATAATCATAATACCCTTACTAAATCTGAAGTACATTTTCCAATTGTGGATTTTTTTGGTCTTTGTTTTTTTATAATTCCGATGTTTTAGTTATAAGGCACAAAATGATAGCTATTACCTTAAATGCTAATTGAGGTATTCCATGAAAAAAATTTCACTATTTCAAAGGCTACATCAATTTCAGTTTGAATAAATCACTAAATCTTCCATCAAATCTTGGAAAAGTTTACTCCCGGAATTATGATTGTCAAAAAGGTTAAGCCAGCAATAACATCACTGAAATTTAAAAAAATAATTATAGTATTCTTTCTACAGGAATAATTATGCTAAAGATGCACGAAAGGCATACAATATTCAGATTAAAATAAATATGGTAATAAGCAGCTGATGATACAAAAAAAAACCTACTTTTTTACTTAAATACAGAATAAAAAGCGTATTCGGAATTATTTTTGCTAAACATTGTTCATGTATGGCAGGAGAGTGAACAAACTTGTCACAACTATCGTTTCACCTTAATTAGAAAAGAGTTTGATAAAAGTTGAATTTCAAGACATAATTATTATAGAAATCTTTAAAAATATTCGTTTTAAAGCAAATTTACAGCTTGAATTTTTCAATTCCGACACACTTTATGAAACATTTTTTTTTTTCTTTAAAAGAGTGAAAATTTTAAATGAGAGTTTGATTGGTTCTTTAATCATGCTTAATCTAAGTTTCTCAAAATAATAGAAATAAAAATACAAGTATAATATTTCATGTCCCTAGTTTTTTTGCATTTTTTTATGATAAGCAATTTAAAACAAGTTTATCAACATTTTATAAAACGTATAAGCTATTAAAGGAATTTTAGGTAATGTTATCAGAGTGAATAAAATCTAATATATAAAAATCTCGTATCACGGTTTTCGTGTTCGTACTCCTCCGAAACGGCTCAATCGACTTTTATGAAATTTTTTATATGTATTTTGTAGGTATGAGGATATGTTGTAAAGTATATTTCATAATGCTAGGTAATTAGAGTGTCCCTATTCAGAATTTTTTTCTTTTTCTTTTTTGATCAATTTTTTTGCTTTGTATTTTTTTTATTTGGCATCAAAAAATACCTATAAATTAAACTTATTTCCCTCCTACGCCTCTCTCATTTTTTATCGCGATTTTAGTATTTTAATTAAAACTTCAAATTAATTAAAATAATAAAAATAATTCAAAATAATTAAAACTTCGTGTTCAACGTACGATGATGAGATCAACGCTTGCTTGAAATCATCGCCACTGTGGCGTAATGTTGAAAAAGTCCAGCTAAAAATAGACATGCGTGTACAAATGCTAAAAGATCCATCTGCTGACACATTATTGGACCAATTGCTAGATATCGATGATGGGAAAAGTTTCTGTCTATGAAAATACTGGATGCATAAAATTGCTCACTACTTTCTGCACTATCATTGATTCGCGAAATGCTCTCATTGATCGCATATTTCCCAATATACGCACACAATGCATAAATCAAGCGTGGCTGGCAGAAAAGAGCCAATTTGGTAGTAAAACATATGGACGTATTTCATGCAAATCATAAAATTAATTAATCTAAATAAGAATTTTTTTATTTTTTTATATATAATTTACTTTTGAATGCCATTGTTTCTTTATATATTTCTATTAATTGAAATATTTTTTTTTATTTGAAACAATGGAAATTTGATATGAACTAATAAAAAAACGCTTTTCGTAAATTATTTGTAGAATGGTTATAAATTATTATATTAATGGAATCTATTATCTTTTAAATGTTTACACAAGCATCTACAAATACATTTTAGAGCACTCATTAATTTGCTCATTTTAACTGCTTGAAATGGTTTTTCAAGTATTTAAGTAAACACAACTTAGTTTGAAAAAAGATTTGGATTTAATTGAGTATTTAATTGCAAGCATCTCTAAGCAATTAGACGGAAAAAGAATTAATTCTAAATGCAGTTCAAGAGCAATTTTCTTTCCAAAAGAAACTCAGAACTTGCATCCTTAAATTTATGAACGATTAATGTATACAACAATTAAAATCTCTTGAATAGTGTGTTAAGGAATTTTGTAAGTGCAATTACAATTATCCAAGATTACAACTTTCGTGCAACAATAATTATTTATTTCCATGACAGATGAAATATATGTTAACTTCTTGCATGAAATGTGTTTCTTAGGGAAATTCTTAAGAAACAAGAAACTTATGTTCTCTGCAGTTCGCATGGAATATTATTCTACATGATTAAGAAAGATCCTCTCTCGAGAGAAGAGTCATTAATTAATAAGTCTAAATGATAACTATTCACATGACAATAGTTAGTGTCGGTATTTGGAAAATTTATTAATAACTGTAGCTTCAATGATAAGGTTAGATTGCAGGTTCCAATATAAACAACCAGTATTCGTGACATTCTTATTGTTTGATATTTATCGAATGTTTTATATCTTATTTATTTAAAGTATTATATTATTTTTATTGATTAATATTGGAAAAGTTAAAATAAAAAATATTATTCACATGGTATTAATGCATTTTAATGATTTTTAAATTTTCTAAGAAATAAATTTTATTGTTCTTTAAACCAGAAAATAACTTCACGACATTTCTTTTTGTTCCATCAATGATGGTAATTTCAAAGTCATTATTTTATTATTTTATGAAATAATGGAGGTTCTGTAATTTCAGAATCTCACTCACTTATAAGAATTTTGAGGGACAAACTTTAGAAAGCTTCATTTCTGATCAATTCTGAATTTTGTCAATATTTTAAACAATTATCATGTCGATGTAAGAGATTTCATGGACGAAAATGCATTTACATTTTCAATAAAAATAATATTTTTGACTTATGACCAAGTCAAAAATAGCTTTATCAAATAAGAGGCTGATATTTGAAAGCGGTTACTGTATTGACCTCTTGCTTCATTTAAAGCTGACAATTTACTACTGCTATTAGAATTTTATTGAGTTTATTAATTAATCTGCAAATATAATAATTATTTATTAGAGTTTGGTTACACATGGAAAATTTTAAGCATTAATTTCAAAAATTAATATAAATGCGTATAATATTTAACAGCAGCATCTTCGGTTTCAGGAGTCGTTTCAGCTCCAGAGGTCATAGTTTCAGCCATTTGGGGCAGTCATTTGCAGTTAATTTGTAATCAGTTGCGGAGTTATTATTAACTTTCCCTTTGGGTCTAGTATTTAAGTTTTAAAGCTACATATGGTGTGATTTGTTAAAATATCGGTTTTACACCATTTAGCATGAATTATAAAGCTTTAAAAGAATTTATAAAAATTTCAACAAAAAAGACTTAAAGTCAAAAGTCAGTTTTTCAATGAGAGCTGAAAAGGGTTCATCTATTTCTTTACAGTAGGATGACAACATTCTAGAACATGTTAAAAAGTATAAACAAACTAGAATGATTAGATAAATTTCAACAACTCTCTAAAAGGTTAAATTGTTTGAGGGATATAAGTTTATTTAAGATATAAGAAATATTGAATGAATAATAAAATTGATAACATAAATATATTTTCAATAGAATTCGAAATGACCTAACATAAAGCATGAACGAATCTGAATAGTGAGGTATTGACATTTGTTTCTTTATGGAATAACTTTTAGAGGATTTCTAATAAATATAACTGAAATTACCATAGATATTTTTTAAGAAATAACATATAAATTAATAGCGAAATATTTATTTTCGCTTTTAATTTTTAAATATATATTTGATGTGAAAATCAATTTTATTATTGTCTATCAATGATTAAGATAAATTTGTTTCAGACGCGTTTTAGCTTAGTTTAGTTGTTAAACTTATATATTAATGAAAACATTAAAAATAATTTCTTGAAATGTAATCTAATCATACACAGACATATTTTCTTTAAATATGGTCATTGAATAAAAAATATATAAATTATCGTAATGAAAGAACATCATAAATTCTTTTAAAATATTTCAAACAAATTTTGATGATAAAGATCAAATAATTATTTTATCTCATAGCAACATACTATAGAGAATCAGACAGAAATAAAATAATCAAGTATTGTTGACAAAGATACATTAGTTAGCGAAAAAATTTTAATTCACGGCAGGTTATTATTTAATTATAATTAAATAAAAATAGAATATCATTACATTAATTACCGTGAGCTAAGAAATAATATAACGATTTAAATTATTATAACCATGAAAATAATATTAATATGCTGTGATATACAAATTCTTTAGTAAATATTTATGTAATGTATAAATTAATTTTTTGATGCATTATTTCTTGATAAGCCTTGGAACTCACCATACTTTCCACTATTAAAATATTCTTCATTAGTTTTCTGCATTTCGATAAATAAATGAATTTTATAAGTAAGGAAACATAAGACATACATAATCAAGTAAAATATACATCTCTCTCGGAATATTAAGTATTGGCAAATCTCGGAATATTAAATTCGAATTTAATGATTTGATTTGCAAGATAATAGTGTGTCATTTATAAAGTTTATAAGTTTAGTTTGTAGGTTGTTTCTTTTGTAATTTCAAATATTAAAATGTATCTGTCTTGCTCAGGAATCCTTTCGAAGTTTATCGTAGGATTGCTTTAATTTTAACGCAAATTCTTTTTTCCATTATAAATTAAAGGTTTCAATTCTAAAACTCGGTCAAGCAAAATTACCAAAGAAAACCCAAATGTTGTTATTTTTAAAAATTTGGCAACGCAGTTATTTATTGAATTAAATTAAAATATTTAAATTTTGTAGTCTAAAATTGCTCCATGTAATAGAAAACAGATTCTTTTTTGATTATGAAAATTATAGAAATATTGCATTAAAAATATTAAATACAGAAAAAAATATCTTTTGAGGTAGCCATTATGAGTCAAATAAATTCTTCATAAGAAATGAATTAATTATATTTATTGTCAAAATAATTTTATACTTTTTGTCACAAAAGATATAAAGCAGCTGCATACAATATATAATTTATTTCTTTAAGAAATAAAGGAGTGTAAAAATTATAATTTCCTTTGCAAAAAATATTTTTTTAAAATTTAATCATGTTGATTCAAAATATATCTCTTGGTAATGTATCCTGCAACCGTCAAGCTACTTTAAGTAATCAAAAAATATTTATGACTAAGCTTTGCTAATTTTTTAATAAAGATTAAATGAAGAAAAAAAATATCCTTTCACTGAAAAATCTTTGCAAAATTGTTTCATTTTGCTTCTAGCAACAAATAATTCTGTTATTGGAAGGTCTTCACAATTATTAGATATATTTATTTTTCTATTTGATAATAACTTAAATAAACAAATAAAAGTAGGAAAATAACAGTTGATAAAATGTTCAGTAACAACATTGAGACCTTCACGCATTGCTTTTGAAAAAAGTTAAAAACTCTTTTATGAAGCAGCTTTGTCTTTATATCTGAGACAGTTGTACTCACATTTCTTTCAGTAGATTCACTTTTATGCTGATATAATAAAATACCAATTTTATGACTTGATAACAAAAGGTGAAAGAAAGGTACAATTTGACCTAATGCGCTTTGATTCTACATATTGCATTATTATTTTTATTTGAAATTATGAATGTACTGGAACGATTTTTACCGTCGATGCTGAATGACTTCATATAAATTTTTATTTTTATTTATAATGTTGTAATAAATCATTATTAGCAGAGTGAAATATATTTGTACTATCCTTTTTGCCTCTTTTTATGTTTATTTTTAACTTTCCGTAAATTGGAATAGCATCTTCTTTGTAGGGAGAGATACAATAAAATATATATCAGTGGCTTGAAAGTTCTCTGCCAATATGCTAAAATTATAAACTTATTCACAGAAGATTCCGTTTATTTAGAAGCATGGTAAGACATAATCAAACAATTATTTTGTTGTAATTTTTATGGAATATTTAATTGAGTGAATTTTTTTACACCAATAATATTTGAGTTAATATTTTAAAACAATAAGTATTAAAGTTTTGAAGTTCTTACTGTAAATTTTCTTATAAATGAATTATTTTTCCATTTCAAATGGTGCAGAGTTACCAGTTAATTCCACAATTTAAAATCTATATTTGTTATTCTATATACATTAAGTTTAGATTATAAATATAAATTTGTTAACAATATCAATAAACCATTAAGTCATGATCCTGGTTTATAAAAAGTATGCATTGCAATTATCCGTATGTTTTCTATATATTGCAATATTTAAAATTAGAATTTAAGGGAAATTCAGCTACGGTTTTATTAATGATTATGTTTCTAAAATACTAAAAGGAAAAGAGGAAAAAGGGCTGAAAAAAAGTATTCTTATTGTTTTTGATTGTTAAAATTCATTCGATTTTAGTTTTTTTTTTTTTTTTGCTTAGAATGTCAGTTATTCGGCATTTGAATTTTATGTCTGTTAGCGTGAAAACAAGATGTACAAAAGTATAATTCAATGAGAGAAGAACTAAAAAAATATTGTTTTCGAAACAAATGCATAGGTTGATTTTATTTAAATATATAAAGGCTTTTATTCGCTGTCTTAGTTTTAAATTAGCATGTAGCTAAAGTAAAAATGCAATGCAAAATTTTGTCAAAAAATTCAAATAATTCAACTATAGATTATTTCATAAAAAAAATATATCATAAACACTAATATAAACCTTTTGTCCCAATTTAGGAAGTAACAAGAAGGTTTGGAAAATACCTTCAAGAAAAATACACCGCACAAATCTATTGTTAGAAACAAGGAACAACTAAAGTTTTATAAAAAGTGAATCAAAATCCCACAAAATATTTAAATTTTCTGAATTGAAAATAATAAATAAAACAATAAATACATCATTTAAAAAATATTTGATATAATAAATATATTTTCAAATTTCTTTAATTGAAATAAATTGCAATGTATCAAGAGACAATTTAAAACGAATTTCTTTCATTAAAACTTATTAGCAATATGTAAAGCTACTAAGATGTATGCTGTAAACTCATTATAATCATTTCATAAATACCTGACTTTTTTAACTCACAGATTTGTTTACTATTGTTAAGTACTTCATCTAATAATGGAAACAACGGTAAAGTAATTTTAGATTTTAGCAATTCTTACATATTAGAAGAATTTATTACAATATCAAATATATCTTTAAAAGAATAATCTCTTCAAAATTTTAAAGATGATTCTATTATTCAAGCGATTGAATTTAATTCTTTGATAAAAATGTAATATTCATTTAAATTCATTGTAATACTTATTCCTTCATTCTTCTCTACTTTATTGCATTTGATATTTCATTCTGGAATAAATATTACATTAATTAGAAAAAATTCTACTGAAAGAATTTAAGAAAGATAAACAATTAATGCATTTTAGTAGATATATTAATTTTTCGATTTTATTATCAAAAGTATTAATAGAAGCTTCAAATCATGTTTAAATGCAAGCTTCCAATAGTTTTTTACATATTGCTTATTGATCTTAAAAATCTTCTAGATATCACTATTTTGACAGTTATTATATAAATTAATTATCATTTCTTTTCTAGATTAGAAATATGATACTGGATACTACATTTCTTATGTATGAAATTTTTATGAAAAAATTATGAAATATAAACTTGAATCAGTTATGAAAATCTATAGTTTTTTTTTAACTTTTAATACAATCAGAGTTTATTAACAATGAAATTAGCAATGATTTTCACTCAATTCTGTATAAAATTCCAGAAGATAAAAATATAAATGCTTAGTTTTTGCAATTAAATGTGGAAATTTTCACTCTAAGATTTTCTACCCACAAAAAAAACTTTAGGGTTAAAAGCATAAAACGTTCATTCCGATTTTACCTAAGCCATTTGGTACATCTGAATAACTAGAGCTTCATAAATTCAATCATAAATACTATGACTGAAGTAAAAAATTATAAAATTCAATTAATTAATTAAAATTACAAATAGGCATCAAGGTCTACTTATATATGGAAATTCTTTTTACCAAGTGTAAAATATAATTTTATAGGAAATTGCTTTCAAAAAGTGTAATGTATCATATTTTTAAAGCAACCAATTTTTTTCCAGCAGCTAATGAATTAATTAAGTATAAATTAATTCTAATAATTATTATTTTCTAATAATTATTTATTAATAATAATATAATTAATAATTAATATTATTATTTTCTGATTTTGTAGTAGGAAAAGGATTATATGGTGATTTAATAAATGAAATAACCAAAAGTAAAGTACATACTCAGTACATTTATCCAAACATGATACCTATTTAAAATTATTTAAAGAAGAATTTTAATGCAATTTTATTTATAATTAATTTGATTATTTTCTATTAGAGCTATCTTTCAAGAATCATTATTCAGTTCGAACAGATTTCTAAAATCGAATTCAATCATTCTCAGTACAAGTGAGTCTATCCAGGTTACGAGTCAGTTTATGCAATTTCTGGCTTCCTCTCCAATTGATATTGTTATTCTTCATAATATTGCCTATAAGGAAAATCTCTCTGCTTCTTACATCTCTAATTATGATTATATTCTATCTCCATCTTTTCTCCCTCATCCCTCACAGAGAACCGCTATCAATATTATTCAGTTTAGTGATAAAACCAAGGATGTTTTTCCTGTTATTTGCTATACTGATGGCAGTAAAATTGATGGTAGAGTTGATTTCGCATTTGTTGTTTTCAGAAGTGGTATTGAATCCGAGCACTTTCAATTCAGAATTCGTGATGAATGCACAGTTTTTGTAGCTGAGCTCTTATGTTTAAACTTCGCCATCAAATTTATCGCTGAACAAAATAGTGTAATCTCAGACTATCTTATTTGTGCCGATTCTCTATCATCCTTGGATTCTCTGAAGTGTATTTCTTCGTCTAACAACATCATCGTTGAAATTCAAAAGCAAATTAAAAACCTGAAAGATAAAAACATCTCAATAGTTTTTGCATTTGTTCGTGGACACACGAGCATGTATGGAAATGAGCAGGCCGATTGGCTTGCAAAAGCTGCCACTAAGCGCAAAATCAACATTGACGTTAATATTCCTAAATCCTTTTACAAGAAGATTACGAGAGAAAAAATGGTGGAGTCTTGGAATCAAGAATATTTCCTTTCAAATAAAGGGAGCTTAAAAAAGAAATTTTTTCCATCCATTAATAAGAGACTGCTATGCCATCATTTTTATACTAATTACAAAATAACCCAATTTCTAACTGGTCATGGTAACTTTAAAAGTTATGTGTACAAATTTAATTTGTTTCCAACATCTTCCTGCGATTGTAATATTGGTGGGGAGGAAAATGTTGAACATGTTCTTCTTCTATGTTCCAAGTTTGTCAAAGAAAGACAGATTCTAAGACTGGCTCTCAAGGACATGAATATAAATGGGCCTCCAGAGTTTCACCAACTTATTTCCACTAGAAGTGCTTTTGAAAATTTCTGTAAATTTATTGTTGACATCTGTAATCCTTCATAACTGTTAAATTTTCTTCTTTATCTTTTTGTAATGTGTTACATACTTACTTCTGTAAGCCCCGTGTGATACTTTGTGGTGCACGGGGGATTTATAAATGTTTAATAAAAAAAAAATAAAAAAAATCCTTCTCAGTAAGAATTTCCACGAATTAGTATTCTTAAAATTGCATTTCTTCTAGAATTATTTAATTTTCATTATCATATAAAGATTCTTATTACTAGCATTAAATAAAAGCTTAGTTTCGAAGTCGCATTAACTATTTGTTAACTACTTAAAATTTAGCTTAAGACCCTCAGAGTAATTACTATCACTCATCTTTTAATGCAAAAGGCACTTAAGTGAACTATAATATGTCATTAAAAATTGCATTTCCTTGAAAGGAAAATATAGTTATAAAACTCTTCATATTAACTTACTGAATGTCTGCAATTCTGGAGTTCGTATTTCTGTCAAAAAGTTTGGAGAGGTTTCTTTTCTTGATATAATTCAAAGTCTATAAAAGACATTTTTCAAATGAAAGCAGAATTATTTCTTGTTTGCTAATTTAGTCTGGCAACAAAAATAAATATGTGTTTATTCATTAAAATAAAATTTTTATGTTTAGCATATCGTTTCATATATATTATTAAAATGATTTTTACAAAAGCCCTATTCTCTAATCTTATTAATTTGACAGAGTTATTCATCTTTATTAAATATGATAATATTTATTTTGAAACCAAATTCTGAATTAAGAACAATGATCAAATGGAAAGAATGACAGTTGAGTTGGAAACCTTTCTCCTAAATTGCCTATCACCCCACCTTAGAAAGATGTCAAAAAGTCCTTTTTTTTACGGAGAAGATAAAATTTTTTTAAATTAAATTTTTTTTTTTTTTTTTTTTTTTTTTTTTGCCTTCATTCGAGAATTGAATAGTGGATAATAAACAAATGTCATATAAATCTCCTACAAGACTAAAATATTTTCACCGTAAAATATCAAATTAAAGAAATTTGTATTGTCTTTAGTTAATATTTCATAAGTCCATGCTCAGTCCACGTAAGTCCATGTCCGTAAGCTGAAATATCATATTTTAGAAACGAAACTTATTTCGAATTTGAAATCTGAAGAATACAGCATAAAAAAGCTTAAAAAAGTTTTTCTGTTCCTGTTAATATAAATTAAAAAAAAAACTGCTCTGTATTCCACATTTAAGAAGTATTTGTCTGATATAGTAAAAAGTAAAGTCCATTTGGAATAAAAAAATAATATTAAACAAAGAATTTATTCATAATGTATATTATGAAAGTAGATATTTAAAGTATTTTTTGATTGTTTGAAAAGTACAAAAGACTAAATTATGAATAAAAATATTTTAGTTCAAAAATTTTACCCGAAAAATTACATTGAAAATATTTTATTAGAATCCTTGTATAGTTAAAAATAATAGCTCACTTAATTGCATGAAACCATTGAAATACATGTTAAGAAAATAAACAATTTACAAAAGATAAAAAAGTAATATTCGATTTTAGAATAATTTGTGTTAAAATGAATATATTGTTCTTTTTTGAAACAAATAAAAATAAATTTTAAATTAATTTCATTATTTATAAATACTAAATTTAAAACGATTTTTAATGGAGTGTTTAAAATTATTTTTTTACAAAGACAAATATAATGTACATTAAATCATAAATTTATCTCCAGTTATTACGAAAATATTTTCTAAAATAGGAAAGATAATTTTAATCAGCTTAGTGCATCGTTTTAAAGCAAATGTTTGCGAATACCGAAAGAAAGTCTATTTTTTTGACATTAAATTTTTTGTTCAAAACAACTTCCTATTGTTATATGTAATCAATATACACAATTATCAAGAAATAAAGATAAAATAGGATTCAAAGAAAATATAGCTGTATTTAGGAAAAAATATGAAAATTTTATTATCAATTTTAAGAAAAAGGAATATTTGTTACACTTAGAAATATATATGTTCGCAAAAAATAGATAATTTAATATATCAACATTCAGAAACCTAAAAAATTCTCATTCACCATTTTATGTATGGGAAACGATACTGTTGGTTTATGATTCTTTTCACTAAAGTAAAAATTTTCGCAAATTAATCTTTTTGTAATTTTATGTTTGCCATTAACGATTTTTAGAGCTAATTTTGTTTTTCCATTTTTTATTTTTATAAATGTTTTTTTTTAACATAAATGCAAAAGTAATCAATTTTTCGTTTAAAATATACAAAACCAAAATAGTATTTGTGAAGAGTTTTAAAATTTAATTTTGTGCAAAAATTATTTAAATTATTTCGAAATTTATTTCAAAAATTTTTCAGACGCGGTCCTTAAAACATAAATTTTATTAAGATTGTGTTTGCATTTTGTATCATTTGACTTACAGTGCACCTCTGAACTCTAAAATTTTGAAATAACTTTATGAGTTAGAAATGTTTTTATTAAAAGATGGAAATACAAATCAGTGATTTGGCTGTAGATTTTTGCAAAAGGAATAAAAACAATATATAGACTTTAAAAAAAATCTAAAAATAACCCAAAAAATCATAATTTTATTTTTTCATCTTGCTCTAAAACGTATTCAAAAAATGACTAGAGCAGCACAATTAAAGAAAAATAACATATGGCATCAAAATTCAAATGAAAATGTAAAATTGACTATGATTTCAAGTATAAAATAAACCAATAAAAATTATACTTCAGATGGAATACAAAATCATACTCTTGTATATCTGATACAAAAATATTAATTAAAAAGTAGAAATTAATGAAATTCAAAAATCAATTTTGAGCAAAAAGTGATCACATTTGTGCAAAACCTTATAATTAATCTTAAAAAGTTTTCTAAAAAATTAAATTTTAAACATTTTCATGTTATTTAAATGGTATGTTTTTTTAATTTATATATTTTTCGTTGCTATTTTTTAAGATTTTCTTAGGAGACAAGTTACATTGGGAAAAGGAATATTAAAAAAAAAGAATTTTTCTATTTCTGCATGCTATTATTAAAAAAAATCCTTATTTCAAATCAGATATGACAAAAATGTTAAAAACAGGTGAGAAATTTTTTCGATGAATTCGCAAGCCAAGAAATCTCACTACTTCTCCAGAGTACCTCAGTTGCCCACATTTCTAGATAAATGATAACGCGATGAGCTATATTTATTTTCCTAAGCTTTCAAGATGTTTTAGCACTTTATAAATGGGCGTAAATGAGACGGAGGTTGCTTTACTGCATGATGGAAGATATTTCTCAAGAAACTCAGAAGAGGAAGATTTTTAACGAGTAACATTGACTTCGCAATCAGTGGTCAACTTATCAAATAAGATTTTAATGATGTATTTTTGTTTTTGTTAATTTATTTTTATCTAGAAGGCAATAAAAGATGCTAGAAAATAATTTTATTCATTTGGTATTTATTAGATAAAAATCTTTTAAAATGTAAGGCTAGTTTGCGATTTGATTTTACTCAGAATTATGGATATTGGTTTTTATGAAAGCATTTTTATTTTGACTGCACATATTTATTTTGGACAAGGTGATTTTCTTTGTATTATGTGAGTAAATGTATTTTTTATTTGAAATAATTACACAATTTTATTTATATATATATATTAAATTTTATCATAATACATGCTTCAAATTTGCTATATCAGTCTTTTGGGGTCTTTTATTTCCATTGAATGAACTTTGCTTAACCATTATCCTTTTTAAAGTATCGAAGTTCCCATGATCGATAAAGACCATAAAGTTTTCTATAAAAATTTCAATATTTCAACTTTAATTATATTTTATATGTAATGAACTAATTATTCACAAATCAATTAATATATCATATCCATTACATATTTTTCAGAAGAGAATACAAATCTTCATCTCATGATCTTTTTGTCATTAACATATTCCAAAATTACCTTTAGCAGTCTTCTTTTCTGATTAATTAGATCAACATAATTATTCCAAAATGATTATATATTGATTCAATCAGAGATTGAATCAGATCAGAATTGATCAGAGATTGAATCACTTTAATATTAATAAGAATAAAGATTTTTCAAAATATTTAATATGTTAATATCGAAATTGCCCACTGGGTTTGGAAAAGACTATATTTAATAGCAAATTAAAATACTTTTTAATGTTTTTTTTGTTTTAGGTTACAATTAAATATTCATAGAATATTTTACAGATTTCAGAATTTTAAATGAAGTTCGTAAATATACTTAACTTTAGCATCTTAGTGGTGGAATGATATTTACATTTTTCTGGGATCTACAGAAATATATTTATTTTATTTTACTTATCATGTGATATATATAATTCTTTCAGACTTAATACTTTTGAAATCGAAATTACCTACTGTTTCTGAAAAGATCTCATTTAATAACAAATTAAATGATTTTTTAACGTTCTTAATGCTTTAGTGTCTCCAGTTGTTATTTAATTCTTTCTGTAATACTTTAGAGACTTCAAAATTTTAAGTAATTTTGAAAATCTATTTAATTTGAGTAATCTATTTCTGGAATAAATTTGCAACTTTTTGTGATCTACATAATTTTTTTTAATATTTTATTCACCCCAGAATGTTTATTTTCTTTTTTTACATCTAACTCCCCTAGGTGAAATATGTCCGAGAAGATTAAAAAAAATAATGAAATTATTTATGTAATTTTTCCCGCTTCTAAATATAATAAATATCACGTTTTTCTTCCGGGTAAACAATGGAAAGCTTTAAATGCTTAGAAAACAAGTCATTGTATGTCAACAGTGGCATAAATACCATCAAGGTAACCTTTTGAATTAGAGAACGTTACTGGAAAAATATTAATATATTATCCAAATAATTTTATAAGAAATTCAGAACTAATTTACAATTCAAATAGTATCGAAAATGGACTCAAACTAGAAGATTCCAGTAAATTTCTGAGATACAATGTATACCAATCTCTATTTCCAAAAACTAATTACACCCCAAAATATTTTTTATCTTATTTCCAGGGTCAGAGTGCAATTATCTATTCATTATCTTAAACTAATTTCTTTGCATTCAGAAAAATTTACAAGAAAAATTGATATAATTCAAGTTGAAAATTCAATTCCCTTATGATGAATATTTAGAAAATGCAGAGAGTAAACATTCTGTGAGCCAGTTAAATCTCATAAAATTAAACGCTGATTTTGTTTCCCTGCTTGTCGAATTCATTTATGTTGTGGATCGGAAAGTATATACCATAAACCAATTAACGAATTTAAGTTTGGTTTTCTTCATTTAAGTCAGGTTTCCTAATCCGATATAGATAGAGAAGTTCCAATAAAATATATCTGCTTAATGACTCTTTCGAAAGATAGTAATAAAGATGAAATGAATTATTTAAGGGAAACTTTCTTGGAGATGTTTACTTACTTGCAAATATGAAGAAAAGCTATCCGATTTTTACCTTTCGTAAAATGGATAAATGCTAAAAATAAATAAATAATAGAGGGTTTTGCATGATTCTTTTGGAAAAAAAATTAAAAAGGACAAAACAGATGCAAATAGTAATATCCATTTATAATATTTCACTATTCATTTCGGCCATACTTTATGAATTTCTTATTCCATATTATTTCCAATGATTAATAATAAATTTAAAAAGGATCAAAGAAAAAATACCATCTAACTTCAAATTTATTAAAAAATTTCAAAAATTATGCAAATACTTCTGAAAAATACCCTTTTTTCACACTTAATTTGAAATTTATGGTACACACTCAAGTCTCTTAGCAGCCATTTCGCTTTTTATATTCTCATTAAGCTAAATCATATTACAATGAAAATCATTGATGGTTCTATACATAAATTGACCTTTTGTGGGAGATAAATTAGCATCAGGTGCATCTCTTAAAAATAAACTTGTTGTTTCCCAACCACAAAAATTATTTTAATTGACAATCGAATATTAGAACATAAGAAACATACAAATGTCAGTAACATCTAAAATCAATTCGAATGTCTTAAAATCTTTTCTTATTAAATGATATTAATATGAATTTTTGAGTGAATAAAATAAAATACGATATGCGAGACAATAAAATAGCTTTGTGGTATTTTTAAATGAATGTACTCACGGAGTTTCAAATATATAAGACAAACTTAAAAATGATTCAAAACAAAAAAATAAATATCTGAAACATGTCATTTAAAAAACATGTTTTCTTACATTATCTTAAACATTTTATAAAGTGATTACAGTTAAATAAACGAATGTTTGCTGACATTTACCTCTTACTTAACTTGTATCCATAAGAAGTGATTTAACATTACATTGTAGTTTTTAATAAGACAAAATTGTTCGAAAATGCTTATAATAAAATAATTTAATATCTCTAATTTATACGTATCTTGAAACTCAGAATATTCCGTGCCATTATGAGTAACTGTTTGAAATCACATAATCAAGCGACATTATTTCTCTCTATGGAATTTTATTTATGGAAAAGGCATATTTTAAATATTCATTTTCAATATGAAAGCATAGTAAATTTAGTATTAATATTAAGCATAATATATTAATTATTTCTGAATGGAAATGAATTTAAAAGATTTAGAAATATGGAAACACATTAAATATGTTAAATATATTATTTTAATTTTGTCTTAGATAAAATATAGATAATAGACATAGATGCATTTGAATAAAAAATTTGGAAATAAATTTCTTGAAACACTAAATATTACACAATAATAGCATACGCATAATTATAAGATTATTAAGGATAAAATTATTTAAATCATCGAAGAATCCTCCTTTTGACCATTTAAGTATTTTAAATTATTCGAATTTTCTCTAACAAATGTTCTTTCTTTACGATTAAATTAAGAATATTTTGAGATGTGTATTATTTAATAATTGCATTTTCAATATTTTGAATGCCTCGTTATGATTTTCTTTATGATAATTCTCAAAATGTTATTATTGAGATGAATATGAGCTTTAAATTATATTTAAAAAATTATGCATGGTTGAGAATAGGGATTGCAATATCGGACCAAAAATTCAATACCGGTATTCGGTATTTTTTAGATCTTAATACCGGTAGCAGAAATTTTAGAAAAAGAAAGAAAGCACAGGTGTTTCTTTATTTTATTTGCTAGTTTTATTAGAGAGTGTAAACATCACAAAAAATAATTTGTAACTTATAAGTTATAACAGTATATAAATAATCACAAAAAAGTAAAGACAACATCTTATTTATTTAAATCACAAAAAAGTGTAAATATCACTATTCAGTCTGTGATACTATTATAAATTTTTCAAATGTGATCTTAAAAAAACATAATGCATCAATTGCATTGTCATTAAGCCTGGAACGCAATTTTGGGAAAAAATTACCAGCTATCGAAAACGCTCTTTTGGCATCTACGCTAGTTGGTGGTACTGTTAATAATACGCGATATACTTTTTCCAAGTATTTACCTTTAAGTCCCTTATCTTCAAATAAATCGATTTCTCGTTGGATGATTTTGGATATAGCTGATTTCTGTATTGTATTTTGGTATGTTGATTTTTTTTATTTATCCCTAATTCTAATTTTTGTTTAAGAGGCAATTCCCTTTCACTATCGACATTAGTGTCATCACAATTTTTGATAACTGTACCGAATTCTTCTGAATGTGGATAGGTTTGTGGGTAAAAAATTATAAGAAAATTTACTACAAACTTGATCAGATTTGAAATGGTCAGTCCCTTTTCTTCTTTCTTCTTTTTATTTTTAAAATCATTATAATTATTTAATTTCCATAGGACATTTTCTATTTCGGTAAACCTTTCTTCTGTGCGATTTGTCAATGTAAAATATAAATCTTCAGATTGTGACGTGTGCTGTTCTTTAAATGACTGTAACATGAAATTTATTGTTGCATTAGCTGTTGAAAAATTAAAATCTCTCCGACATAATGCCTCAACAGTCAGTTTTATTGGAAGTAGAGCGGATACAGTTCCGGATATTAAGTCGAATTCACGATATGAAAAATTAATTTGCAGCTTTATGTCGATTATTGCTTTTTGGATTGAATTTCTCAGTTTCAAAAATCAGTTCCATCATTAGAAGTATAATTTTAAGAACAAAAATTTTTCATTCATTCTTTATAACTTAATGTTTATGCCTCTTTTATTAAATAAAAATTACTCTGAAATATTTTACTGTTCAATAGTGCTTTTTTCCTTCTGTATTAGGAATATTTAAGTCTCATAGAACCACAAGTCTTCATTATTAAATGTAATCATCTACTCCTTTCATCTTTCCTCTCGCCCTTATTTTGTTGAATTAAATCCATCCTAACACATGCGTAAAAGCGCAGAGGGTTTTACAAACCGTTTTCAAACAATATTTTATCACTTCTCTTGATTGTGAGATGCAATTTTGTATTCACAGTCTAATTAATTTCGTCCATTAGGGAGACATAAAAGCAAAAACGTATACTATTTTGCTGTGTTGGCGATCCCTGTACATAGATTGGAGATAAATTTAAAAAGTTCTATTAAATACCAAAAAAAAACCGGTATTTAAACCTGTGAATATCGGTATTACAAGTTTATTGCAATCCCTAGTTGAGATTAATGATTTTCTTTTGAATGGCAAAACTAATACATTTCAAAATTTTCTAAAAATATGTACTGGAATTTTCTGGAATGCTGTATTTATCTCATTTTAATTGCTTGACATGTCTTCTCTAGAACTGAAATAAACACAATTTCTTTTTTTTTAAAAACTTACATCGATCTAGATACATAAATAAAAATATCCCCACATCAATTCCACGATGAAAGAACTCATGTTAAACAGCTTAAGAACAATTTTCTTTCCCCAAATAATCTCAGTTTACATTAAGCATTTTTAATCTCGTGGAAAAATGTTTTAAACAATTAAAATCTCTTTAACCGCGCATCAGGGAGCTCTGGAAGTGTAATTATAATTATTGCTGGATTCAATCTTCCATTTCTAATGATTATTTACTTCTACGATGGGAGAAACATGAATTCATCAGTTCGGATGAAATGAGTTTTCTTCAGGAAAATCTAGATAATCAAAGCATGTATTTGTTTTCTTTTATTTGGAAGAAATATTATCCCTAATGTTAACTGATGGGGAAAGATATAATGATGTTGCATTCATATCAGGGAAGGGAGTCATTAAAATTCCGAGGAGAGATGTTAAGATTTGGTCTTAAGTATACTTTCGTGTAATTTGTTAGTTAAACGACAAGTTTTGATTCCATATTCTGATAAAAATTCGTTTTTATTAATTCTTTGAAATTATGTCCATCAAAATGAGATGTCTTGTTGTTTGCTTAGAAAAATATATACATTTTGATGTCAGTGCTTGATAATTTTAAATATAATTCCGGAATATCTAAATTACTTTTTGCATAAAACAAAACATTTTAATGGCTTTGAAATTATTTTAGATTGAAATAACATAGATAATAAGCAAGGAATAGATTACAGAATGTTATATTTCTGCATTCCATTTTCAGTGGTAATTTCAAAATAATTGAAAAATAATTTTTTATCCAGTTGATGCTTTCAGTTTGTACAAACACAAAATTACTATGAACTGGGTGCTGAATCTTTTGTATAGATAAAGTATAAAAAATCTTTAAAATATGAAAGTTTAGTTAAAAATTTATTATATTTAAAAAAAGTTTTGAGAAAAATAAGCATCTCCTATTTAAGTATATGTATCACCAATGTTAAATACAATTGATTAAAAAAGTATGCTGTTTATAAAAAATGCATCATATATCCTCTATTTATTACGGTATCTGTATGGTAATCAACTGATTTATTGGCTCCATATAAATATCTCACACATTAATTCATGATTCCCTTAATAAAATAAAAAAAGTTACGAATGTTCTTTTTGCATTTTGCACGAATATTTTTAATACAACGGAGTGATATAGCAATATTACACAATACTGTTAAAAATTAAATTACTTCGTAATGCATTTTAGTCTGGACATTGTCTTGTACGAAGATGTAATTTCACTTTTTGATTTCTCACAAGAATTGAGCACTGACATTTTTCCATTGTTTTCAGTAATGGAAGAAAATCACACTATTAATTATTTGAGGAAACATTAATAAATATTTTCTTTCTACTGTTATAAAGAAATGTATTCGTGAAAATAATGCAAAAAATCATTTTAAAAAATTAATCTAAATCTATGAAAATTATTACATTTTAATTAAATTACAGCCATTTTTAAATACTATTTCTCAAATTTTAAAATTATGTAAAAATTAGATTTGTTCAATAATATTTTTCGGAACTATAGCAGCAAAACTACGAAACCACTTTTAATTTTTTTAATTAATATTATATGCTTAAAATATAAATCCAAGGTATATATATTCCATCCATCAATGTAAACTGTGCAAATTTTTTTCAGTTTTATTACTGTTTTGTAAAGAACAAACAGTTATTATTATTAATGCTCCGTTAGTGGCGTGTTTTATTTTCAAATTTGGTCGGTTTATATTTTTCATATTATCTAATGCATATTGTTAACATTAGTAAGCAACTTAGTTTAGTAGCAGAATAACACGCACACGCACGCACACACACACACACATACATATATTAGCAGTGGCCTGGCCAAATAGCAGAAAATTTTGAAAACATCGATTTATTTTAGCATGGGAGACATAATTTACTTATAAAATATGAGCGGTAAGAAATAAGTCAGTCTACATAGTGAGCGACACAAGAGCAGAAGAAACCGAAATGCTTCCCTTCGATGGTTTTACTATGAGATTTTGATAGCGATTTCCTTGACACGTGTCGAAATAGGGAAGAGAATTTAAGGTATCAGAATATAAGAATATAAGAACATGCTGAATTCATCGGTTTTTTTAGAACGCGAGTTAAAAGTAGTTAAATGAAAAATGGAATTGAAATTTAAATAAGAAACCATTTTAGAATGAATATGGGTTAATTAAAGATAAAAAGTAGAAACGTAATTAGTATTTAAATTAGATTAAGATATGTCATATATATCATTTTTTAAAAACTGAATAAAGAAGATAGCTGAAAAACATTTATTGTTCAGACATAGCAACATATAGTTATTGAAAAATAACTTAGTTAGCTATTATTTTAAATAACTTTATCAGTTAATTCTAAGGCATTATGATTCAATTTCTGTAAGTATGAGTGGGTATTTCTTGAGAATTTGTATATGAATGAATATTTAGTGAGTATTTCTATAAGGAATAAAATACGTTCGGATTTTATAAATCATAAAATTTATCAAAAAATGCCAAATAAAATTAATTGGTTTTACTTAATTTGAACTATTTGCACAATTATTAAAATTGAAATATTTGAAATTCTACAATACTTTTCCCATCAGTAACTACGAAAATTTTTCTTACAGGTCCAAACCCTTTATAAAAAAAGAAAAAAGAAATAGCCCTTCGTAAATAGCATTTATATAAAACAAGATTCGCAATAAATAGGTGTATGTGCACTTGATTTCGAACACTCCGAGATTTATTCCAAATCAATCAAATGAAATCCTCCTTTAAGAAATAAGCAATCCATTAAGGAATGAGAAATTATCTCTTTTTTGCATTTCCCATACATATAAAACTTCAAGAAAGTTCCTCTGAAATAATTCAGTTTAGTTTTTCCACTACCTTTCGAAACAGGCATTAAGCAGATTTTCTTTACAGCAATTCCCTTATCTATATCAGATTAGGTATCCTGAATTGAGTCTGAGAAAACCACACTTGAAGCTCGCTAATTGGTTTATGGCAACTACTTTCCGATCCACAACTTAAATGAATTCGACAAGCAGCGAAACAAAATGAGTGCTTACTCAAATGAGATTTATCTCTCTGGCAGAATATTAAATATTTGCATTTTCTGAATATTCATTACTAGGTCATTGAATTTTTAACCTGAAATAAATTTACCTGAACCTGAAGCTAAAGGAATTAGGTCAAGAAATATAAATAAAAAGTATATTAGCAGCTCTTTTTCAAATTTATTTTTGAAAACGGAAACTGATATTCTTAATGCTCGAATAATTTATTGAAACCGTATAACGGATTAAGTTTTTAATGTTCATTAAATGGTAACATAATTCTGAATTTTTATTAAATTGTTTAGAAAAATGCTTAGTTTTTTTCAATAAAATTATTTTATATGTCCCATTTAAAGAGATTTTTCGAATTCATTTTATTTTTTTACATATTAAGATAAGAAAATGTCAATCAATTCAATTAAAATAATAGATTTAATAGTTCGGCCAAATAAATTAATGATTTGATGATAAGATTATAAGACGAAAACATTATATGATGAGTCTAAAGCAAAATAAGATTAAAAAAATACTATATATAACATGCTTGGTAAGTGGTAATAAACCAAATTCATAGTATTTCACTTTAACCGAATAGAACAAAGGTAGATACTAGATTCATGTCAAAATCTATATTTTGTAACAATTACATTCAATATTGTCTAACTACCTTGCATGGCAATGGACAATGCTATCAGAGGTATTCGCGATCTTATCCAATATCCACAATTTTTAGCGTGGGTGGAGGTGGATTTTATTAATTGGAGAATATGTGAGAATATTTCGGGATGACCATTCTTCCAATATTTGTCTGAGGATTGAAAGAAACTAGTAAACAGTAAATTATTTGACCTTCATTTAACCTTTGTCTTTCACCTTGCCGACGGGAATTTTTACGATTTCATTAGATTTTAAGTTTTATTTAGAGTGAATACTCTCTACATTTACTTACAGAAAACATTTTAATTTAAAGAATTTCCTTTTAAGACATACGATTCTATGAAAACTATTATCCAAATAATTCAGTCTCTTTTAATATTTAAACAATATTTTCTAATTTTAAATGGATTTTCAGATAAAATATTGGATTTAATGTAATCCACACAGATAAAAGTCATTTGATGAAA
>JAPMOR010018377.1:0-29162 GCA_026543865.1 Argiope aurantia | reverse complement strand
TAGAGATGAAATGAATTTATTTTAGCTAGATTGAACATACTAGATTGGACTAGTAAGTCTTTACAGATAAGTTTATTCCAATACATGATTCTCAGCATTCAGAGAAGCAAGCTGTCAATTTGAGCTAGAAGAAATAGACTAGACAATGAGAAAATGGTAATCTTTAAATATGAGTTTATAGTTATTCTAGATCATGATTCACAGCATTTAGAGATAAGATCAAATTATTTTAAATACAGAACGCGTGATTGGTCAAGAAAAGAGTGAGAGCTATTGCGGAAGACTTCAAATTTATTCTACTTGGTCAATATTAAAATTTGATTTAGGAAAAGCAAAAAAGCAAAAAAAAAAAAATTCAAATATTGTTTAAAAAAATATTATCAAAGAAAAGGATGAATTTTTATGACAGTGCTTTTTTTTATGACAGTGCTTACTGTATTAGTTTCTTCTTCAATTGAAGAAGCACATTCATCCTCATATCAGTGTGGTACAACTATTCAGCTTCTGAAACATAAGCTCTTGGTGCTTCGTAACAAGAGTATAATTGTACAAACGGATTAAAAAACACTCACTTCTTCAGCCTCTGGTGCCAGTTTTTGGATTCTTTTATCATCTGAATTGTTTTATGAACATTCTGCATCAATGTTCTTCCATGTAAATCGTGTATATAGACTTCTAATTCTTTTATTTTTTTACTCCTTTTCTTTTTAAATTTATTTACTAGTTTATTTATTTGTATTTTTCTCTTATTTTATTTTTATTGCTTTATTTGTTACTTTAATTTAATATTTTTTCATTTACAATTTATTTTGGTTTCGATGTTTCCTTCTTCTCACTTAATTTACATTTTTATCTACATTTTTAAAGTCTTTATCTGCAAAATGCTTGTAGAAGTAATAAGATTTACTGGAGGCGCTGAATTCGATAAGCAAGATTTTTCCAAGATCTGTCGTATGGTGTAGGTCTTGCGACTGACGTCATACAAACCGCTCCCAAGAATACTTCTCTTAATTTTTTTTTTTTTTTTTTTTTTTGCATTTCTCTTTATTTGGTTTTATAGATTTAAGCTATTTGGCTATTCCCAGAGTTCTTTGCATCAAGTACATGCATATTTCAACTTCTTTTTCTAATTTTAATTAGCCTAGTTTTAAATAGCTTTCAAAATCCGACATTGCAATTATGTACGAACGAGCTTCTTAACGGTGAAATACCGTTGGCTGACAAACACATTATCTTCATCTATCTAACAATTTTACTTACATGTATCAGAACTTTTAATGGTCGAAGATATCAAAATGATCTTCGATTTTCCTGAAATAAGCTAAATCCAAAGATCTTATTGTTGATCAATGAAGGATAAGCTTTATGGCAGAAAATGTTTTGATCGAGCATTCAGGTGTTAAATGTTTACTTTTTGAACTTAAATGATTGGAATTTTGAAGATAACTTTCGAAGAATTTAGTAAAATCGACCCATTTGTAAATCCGTTTTTAATGTATTTAAATGAAATATATCAAAGCTTACTTTGCATTTGATATCTCATGCCTATTTACTAGTCCTAAAACTTGATAAAACACTACTGAAAGTTAAGGAAAATCATATATTATGTTTGAAGTTGCTTTGAAATTTTTATATTTATTTGGATAAAAGAAGATGCGTGGAAAATATTAATTAAACTAATTCTATTAGTAAAATAAATTCAATAACATTAAATATTAAAGGGGGACATAAAACTCTATAAGACTTTAAAAAAAACAACTAGGGAGCTTCGCCCCCTGCTTGCTTTCACTTGCCAACCCCGATAATTGTCCTAGAATCATACATGTCCTCAGGTTAGTGGGGTTTCCTGAAAGATTAGTTCCCACCCTCCAGGCTAAAGTAAATGAAGACAAACTGTTTTAAAAATGTCATAAACAAAAGCACTCAATTCCAAATAACAAAAAAGAAATATTTTAACATTAATTAATATTTAGAAGAAATATTCATAATTTTAACTTTTTTTTTCAATAGGAATAAATAATTAAAACATAAAAAAATTAAATTAAATAAACAATTTCTTAAACAGTTAAAAGATGCTATTATAATATTTCATGTTGATTAATTTTTATTAAGAGCATCTTTAGAAACAATATTTTTAATGCTGCCTTTTAGCTTAAATTCTAACTCTGGTTTCGCTCTGGAAAATGCTACATACAATTGATCATGTGAAAATATCACACTTTGATCATTAATAATCAGGCCAACTTTGTCAAAATTCTGAACTTGTGACTTATTGATGTTCATGGTGAAAGCTAGTCTCACTGGAAATGGCAACTTTTTCAATATAAATGGTATATCTGCATCATTTTTCGAATCTGCATTAATAGGTAGTGTATGAACAATCGTACCTTTTTGTGATTCATCAACACCTCAACATGCAAAATGTAGCTCTCAATATTTCTGACCACAAACCGAGGACCCTTGCAAAGCCTATCCTTCCTGCACAAATTTCTTAGTATCATTACAATGCAGCCTAGCTTCAAGTGTAAGCCGGAAGGAGTTAAAGGAAATGATGACAACACACATTTTCTATCAGCTTACTTTCGATTCAAAATTCAAAACTCCGCATTCTCCATTATCTAAATGACAATTCCATTTTTCATCTTTTGCTGCCAACGTAGTAGCATTATGATCAGCTTTTCTTTTCAAATTGGCAGATTCTTGTTCGGTTCTTTCTTCGCATTTTTCTCTTATTTGATATTGCTGGACGCCCCATTACTATTTGTAAAAAACAAACAAACAAAAAAAAAGAATGCAGGATTAACACGAATATTGCTTAGGATTCAAAGAGACGAAAAATCTCAGTTACCTCGAAAAAACTAACAGACCTAATTACCTAAAAAGCTAACAGAAAGCTATTAATTAGTGTTGCCACATACGGTGTGTCCAAAAGTAAAATTATCAAATAATATTGTTTTAAATACATTTGATGTCAATTAAAGCTTTGCTTTACCTTTTTTGTTGCCATTTAATCGACAAGTTCAATATAAATACTTACTACGACGTATTAATAATTTGCATTAAATATTTCAAAAAAATGCTGGCAAAACAAATCTCAAATGTTACGGGTCAGGTGACTCGCTATCTATAAATCGCCAAGTGAATAAAGTGCAATGTTTACATAAAAATTGTTTATATAATAGAACCAAAAGGAGTGGTTTCGCCAAAACATTCTCACATACACTCCAGAGAACACACCAGAGGTATTACACCAGAGAACACCTTGCATGGCAGTGCCGTACAATAGTTACATAATATTAACCTTTGACGTGAATTCGGCATTTTTACTGAATCCATCATGTCATCTTTAATCGCCAAATAATCTCGAGTTATTCAGTGGTTAAGCCCTGGCATGCTGTTAATAACATTCGAAAATCGAATTGCATTTTACATGCATATTTACTAATTGATTGAAACAAAAATTTGTGAAAAAGCTATACTTGTAGTCACAAAATCTTATACAAAATTTATCTAATTCATTACATTTTAGAGCTATTGCTTTTATATATTTTTGAAAGTACAGTACAAATCCTTCATTGGATTTGGCTCAACATTTGATAGATGTCTGTACTATAGATGTTAAATGTGCATGCTGAATCTTATCCATCTAGCTCTCTTCGTTTTGTGGTTATCATGTTAAATTATATTCGGGACAGCGGGACAAGCATACTTCCACTCAGAATTCGAAGTCAAGCATATTTTGCTCAGAATTCGACAGAATCTACAAATTTGATCTGAAAACAATATACCAAATTTCATCCTTCTAGTTCAAAGCGTTTTTGAGTTGTCTGTTGTTGATACAGACAGACAGATAGACGGACATTTTTCAAAAATGTCTTTTTCGAATTCAGAGACGTCTTAACCCTTTCGAGACTGATTTTATAAAATTATCATTGATTTAAATGTTCTTAGATGTCCCGTTGGTCTTAAAAGTGTTAAACGTGGAGATTCATAAAAATCTGGAGTTCGAATTTTTTGATGATTATTATACTTCCTCTGTACTACGTATACGAGAAAGTAAAAATAGGAATGTGATTATAATAATTAAAAAAACATTTCTTTAATTTAAATAATTTTGACGTGTGATTATTAGTTAAACGCAATTTAAATGCGTTGTATTTTCTGTGATCTCGCAGGTTATCCGAACTTGGAATGCCTAATCCATTTAATTCGCGTTTGCAATTCCGAGTGAAAGCTTTTCGAGCAACTACAAGTTACGCAGCGCAATTAACTCAAGTATTCTCTGTCCACACTTATACTAGAGAAGAAGAAATCCACCCATTTATCACTCAGCAAAACTAAATAGAAATACAAGAGCGATGGCACAATGGAAAACGGTAGGAAACATAAACAAAAGCCAATCAGTCCTCCTCACCCTCACCCATTTCTGTCTAACTTATTTCATCTAAAGGTTTGTTCGAGTCATCAGCTGCGCTTGCACAATATATTAACAACTTCCAATGGATCCGTTTTCCGTATTGCTTTATCTTTTACGAGCCACGAATTCTGCCAAGCAAAATAAACTGCTGCAGGAAGAGAGTCAGGATCAAGCCTTTTCTGCGCTCTGGGCTGAGGTACAGGGGTTGGAGAAGGATAATGTGTTGACAGCAACCTGCCTCGTCGAGGAAGAGTGGCCTGAGTCCTTTCTCTGCTTAGATGTGGGCCATGAGATAGACTTGTTCCAAGATTTTCTTTCGAGATGTGAAGTAGTTACAAAGCAAAAATCTAGCATGTGAATAGCTTCTGACAATATAATGGAATAATTTGTGATAAAAATAATGAATCAACGAGTGTTACTATATTCAGAGCATTTAAATTGAATGAATCAATTGATTATGTAGTCAATTCTTTCTTTTAATAAAAAAATACAAATGAATTATTTGAAATATGTAATAATGTATGCTAATTTCAAATTAAAAGTGTATACATTTTTGCCTAATATCTTTTCAATACTATTGTACTGTATAAACCATAATTTCCAAATTAAATAATACATCGTACCCATTTTATGATAAAAAAGTATGTATCTTCTATTTAAATATTTATTGAATAAAAAGGAGTTTTTATTCGCATGATTTATAATATAGTAATTAATAAAATTATTTCGTAAAAAACATTTAAGAAAACAATTTAATTACAAAAAATATAGAGATGCATCTTAAAATCCCATTTCTTATCATTATTGCATATAGTAGATACCCTATACTAAAATAGAAATGTTTATTATATAAACATTCTAATTATAGTATAGCAATTGTATGTAAAGGTCCTTCCTGTGTTATGTAAGACTTTCTGTCTGTGTGTTGTATTTAATGATGATAAACAATTCTTAATAAAGAACTATTTGAAAATTGTATAAAATCCCTTAGATTAAATATAGTGATTAAATGCAAAGCATTCTTATCACTGAAACATTTAAAATAGAGTCTCATGTCAACCCCAACATACACTGCTGCATTTTCTGAACAAAGAAAATAGAAGCATTATAAAACATAATTAAAAAGTGCGTAAGCATCAAATGCTTCGTATAAAGCTCCGATTGTATCTCCAGACAAAGGGCTTTCCGCCATTCATTTCTGCTCATGTTCCGTTTCCCCTTACACCACTCTTGCTCGCAGGGCTGACTAAACTTGCGAAGTAAGGCGGTTCCCTTCTGTTTATCTCTCCGATAAATCTGTCACGTCGATAGACACAACTATCCTTTGAGGTCCGTTTTTAGTCGGATGCTTCGGCAACCCCCGGCAAACCACAGACCTGGGCCATCCCCGCGATCCTGAACACTTGCTCATTGTTCTTCGGTATCGTCCCTTTTAGTTTTGCTGGTTCACCCTAAATCAATCTACGTCGAACGTCTTGTTACTCTTTGCTCGGCACCAGTTGCTCTGTCGCTCAAGTGCGAATGCACATTTCAATTCCGAGCTTTCATATTGCCAGTAACATCTACAGATTCCATGGACTGTAGACCTCCGTCAGGATTTGCTCGCCTCAAAACGGATTTTATGCGAATTGCAGCACTGAATTCTAGACATATTTTCTGAAACTGAATATGTCTGACAACTATTGATTTTTAAAATCGACCAGTTTAAAATTTAATTTTGATATATCTTTGTTGAAAATTCGACTTCGTTTTGCAGTGGATCCCAGGTCGTGGGCCACCGTTTTTATGTTACTCTGACTCGGATATATCAGGAAAGATAGTCATTCTTAGACTTGATTAATTTGAAATTTCATTTTGACAAATCTCGGCTGCATTATTCATCTATATTTTAAATTGGATTTCAAAATTATTTTGTTTTTCTCATTGAGTACTATTATTTATTGAATCATAAAAGAATAATTTACCAACTCCTTCAACAGAAGAATTTCGAAACTGAATTGCTTCTTCGAAATATGAATTTTTAAGAAAATTCTTAAGATTCTAGGAATTTTACCTTTAAAACTAGTGGATTCTTTATCAAGCTACAGTATATTTTGTCAAGTAACTTCGGCAAATCCAAGCGCATTGCCAATGGATGGATAAAAGAACAAACTTTTAAAATGGGAACTGAAGATGAGAAAGCACCGACTTTCGTCCAAAAACCGAAATTACGAGAGGACGATGAAGAAGATATCATCATCTTCGAATGTGTCGTAGCAGCTTATCCGAAACCTGAGGTTGCGTGGTATTTCGGAAACAACGTGATCAAAAAGTCTAATAAATTAGTTCCCGTGATAAAGGATTTGAGTGTGAATAGATTCTATGTTGCATTGAAACTTCACGATCCAGACGATGAAGATTCCGGATTATATAGATTGAAAGTAACGAATAAGAAAGGCGAGGCAACTGGATCTATCAGAGCTAACTTCAAAGGTAGTGTATTGAATTTATAAATGCTTATTTGAATGAAAAATTAAGAATTAAATCATATTTTAATGAATAATAAATCAATGAATGGTAATGTCATATTTTAAAAATATGTTCAAATAAATGTTTTCATTTGTACCTCTTAAAACAATAAATGTACGTTGATATTTCAAACGAGACTTAATTTCAATGCAGGCGCTTTAATATTTATTTTATGACTGAAGAAAAAAAAAAAAAGGAAAATATTTTTCTTCAGAAAAAATATTGTTTTGTCAAAATTCATAAATTTAGATAAAAGCTTAATTTTCACTGTATGCTTTTATTTGATAAAGAAATTAATGTAGTACTCGCATGGTCCAGGTTCCATCTTCATAAATTCAAATCTTAATTTCTCTTTAAAATTTAAATATATATAAATATTTTAATGTTTTTCGAGTTCTTTTGAATTCTTTTTTTTGTTGTTGTTGTTTCTTGAGATAAAATCTTGAAGATAAAAATATATACTGCGTTTTGATACAGAATACCAGCTTTTTCTAAAGAGCATCTGTTATAAATTTTTTGTTCTTTTAATTTTACTATCGTTTTTAAAATAAATCTAGAAGTATTTAGACCAATTTACTGTGTTTATTACGCCTTGTTTGTCCTTTCTGACTTATAACTAACAAATCTGCAGAGGGTAATCTCACATGTGACATCCATGTATTCAACGTTGCATCTGAAGAAATGAGAGAAAACTGAATAAATTAAATTAATTGTTAAAAGTTTAAATTAACTAACAGGTTAAAAAGAACTTTATTTTATTGCAGAAAGTGAGTATTGTTTCTAACTTAAATGAAAAATAAAAAAAGAATTCATTGGAAAATATATTTCTTCTAAAATACTAACAAAAGATAGGCGAATATTATAATTTTGAATTTTTTCCTTTCTCCATTCTTATTTTTAAATAATAGATTTTTCACATTTGATAACAAAAAAAAATATTAATGAATCATAAAATGTAAAAATGATTTATTTTGATCTTAATAAGGAAATTTGAGATGTTTTATATTTCTTATATTTCTATTTTTAAAATTTATATTTTATTTTTTTATATTTTTATTTAAAATTTATATTTCTATTTTTAAAATTTATATATATATTTTTTTATATTATTTATATTTCTATTTAAAATTTATATTTCTATTTTTAAAATTTATATTTTTAAAATTTATTTCCTTCTTATTATATGCCAAAACAGCTTTTGTATAATAAATTGCTTTTATGAGTTCATATTATATTTATGTAGTTTTGTTGTAGATAATTATTCAAAATTAACAAAATCGTAGATGTACTGAATCAAATTCGTAGATGTACGGAAGGCAATAAATATGGTCGAAATATTACACGATACTGATAAAGATACTCAGTGTAATGTGATAGTATGAAGAATTAGAAGATATAAAGATAGTAGAAGAAATTTCTTCCAGTCTTATGCGAATAAAATGTATTTATTAAATGTATGAATATATATATATATACAATGCTGAAAGTTTAAAGCGTATATGTTAATTAAAAAAATTAAAAAAAAAACGAATATTTTTTAAACGTGTAATATTTTGGAAAACTCCTATTTGGGACATCTTACGAATTTAAAAGAATTAGAAATTTTGATTTCAATTTATCTTGTTTCAAAGAATTAAAAATTAATTTTTTGTATGCCATAGAAAATAATTAAATGATATATTTATACTATAGGCAGAAAATTTTCACAAAAATTTTAGTAGAAATTGTTAGCTCAAAACTAGTAGGCATTTGTTTTAAAATCATTTGCCCATGAAATCATTAATAATTTTTTTTAATGTCACTAGTCACACGTTTGCAATGAGAATTCTTAAACAGCAATTAAATTTAAAAATTCTTAAATCTTAAAATTTGAAAGAGCATTTTGTAAAAGATTTTTCGCATAAATGAAATCACTCCCCCTCCCGTATGATGGAAATTGCATGATTTTGAAAACTGGTTTTCATCAATGATTCATAGTAAAACAGATACAAGATTTAACATAGAGATTTAAATATTAATTCCTTTTTAAATTGTATGAAAATTCAATGAAAAGTTTTTATAAGATTCTCTAAACATAAGATAATTTTTAAAAATTCTATTTAATTGCAAAAAAAAAAAAAAAAAATCTGAAAAGGATGTATAATAATTCTTAGTACTCAAAAAGATGTATAAGATTTCGTAATCATTTTAAAATAAATTTTCTGTACAACCAATGACATCTTATATATATATAAAAAAATCAATTTAAAATAAAATCGTGTTAAGATCAAGATAAATTAATCCATGAAAACAAGATAGCATTCATGAGATTTTATAAAAATGTTCAACATAAGGATAGATCGTGAAAATCAAATATAAAGGGGCAAAGTGTAAATGTGTGAAGAGTAAAAAATATTTACTATTCAGCATTTTTGGGAACATTTATTTTGTTCAAAATTTTGAACTAAGAGTATCATATAAACTTAAAATAGTGCTTATTTAGAAATAAACCTATCTTATAAAGAACGAATCTTTAAAATTCTACTCTTAAAATATAAAGAGATTTCCGCAGATTAGTACAACAACTACCTGAAATTTCACGCCCTCAGATTAGAGATATTCAGAAACTAATTTAAAAAAATAAAGAAACTTTTAATAGAAAAGCATTTTTATTGCATGATGAAATGCAATGTCCATGCTATTTGTTAATGTAGTTGCTACCATTGTTGAAGCATTTATCTTAGCAGAACATGAGCTTTAGTATGTCCATGTCATAGAAAAATGCCACCTATGATGTTGAAAAAGTGAATGGGGAATATGAAAAAAATGCATAGTGGTGTCGTCAGGGTGAATCTTGATTCTCTTTAATCTTCTATTAACCCTTTCTGGTAAAATAGCTAGTCATTAGTTGTTCATGCCATGCAACACAATGACGAGGTATACTCGTCATAGGACTAAAGTTACTGTCGAATATGGTTATGAGTTAATCTAAGATATCTACTATACTGAATCCGGCAGCACTTTTATTATATATATTGATATCATAGATCACCATCTCATATTGTATACCGTTAGAATTTCGTGGCCCAAGTCACAGTCAAATTGCCGTTAGTCTGTGGGATTCCATCCGTATAAACATTCAGAATGAACATCGGTGCTACCAATATATATTTTTACTAAAAGAAAAACGTGCTGTGAAATAAACACCATAATGGATAAGAGTAGGGCAGGCAATGAAGATCAAAGTGACTGGAAGGATTCTGAAGAATGAGAAGAAATAAGCATACTCCTAATTTATATATTTAGTGATTTGATTTGAAATTTCTGATAATGAACTGATACTGACTTACATTTACCTGATACTGATAATGAAATTAAAGTTAGCAAAATATTACCAAAAGGACGAAAACGAGCTAAAGCAACTATTAAATGATTCAACTGAATGCTTTGAAGTCGTAGACATATCACAAGAAGAATGGATTTGGAAGGAAATATTGGGTTGTTCGGAAAGTAATTTCGGTTTTTTTTTTTTTTTTTTTTTTTTTTGTGTGTGTGTGTGTGTGTGTGTGTGTGGAAATGAAAGACAGTTTTAGTATAATAAACAAATACTTTATTAAATTATATATTGGCCATTCTGGTCCAACACCTTTTGCCATCTTTCTGGTAGTAGCATCATTCCACGCTCATAAAATTTTTGGTCTTTGCTGCCAAAAAACGGATCGAGGTGGTTTTTGACCTCCTCATTTGAGGTGAAGGTTTTACCGTCTAAAAAATTTAACGAACCAGTTCTGGCACTGGCGTACTGTCAACACACCTTCTCCATACACATCGGTCCATTTCTTTCTGGCTTGAACAGCATTTTTACCCTTTCTGTAGTAAAACAGTAAGATATGTCGAAAATGCTGCTTATCGCTCTTCATATTTAAAAGGACACCAACCAAAAACTACTACTTAGAATTAATTGGAATTTTTCACACACAAGCCTTGCTATATGAGCTCTCAAAGCATATAAAAATTATACGGCTTAAATGTGAAGTTGGGTGCAAAAAAATACAATTAAATCCTCTGTCGGAAAAAAACGAAATTACTTTCCGAACAACCCAATAGGAGATGTGATTGAAATAAAGTAATTTATGTGTGTCCCTGGAGTAAACGCTCTGATTTTGCCACATCTAGGTCCTAATCTGAATTCATTAGAGGTAAACACCTATGAAATAATTTATTGAATATGAACTTACCAATTGCAATTATATCCATATCAATAATTC
The DNA here is from genome assembly GCA_026543865.1 of Argiope aurantia. Lineage (NCBI taxonomy): Eukaryota > Metazoa > Arthropoda > Arachnida > Araneae > Araneidae > Argiope > Argiope aurantia. The sequence goes on along the minus strand of JAPMOR010018377.1, from coordinate 17,990 downwards.
AATTTTAATTAAGAGGATGTATAAACTATAAGATGAAACACGTTTTTTAAATAAAAATTAAATTATTATTTCATGCAAAATTTTTCATTATTAAATCTTACCGGAAGGGGTAAAACTTCTGTAAACAAACCATCGTCAATCAGAGACTCTCACCAACTTTTTTCTTCATCGTGAACATTTTCACGTCCTTCATTAAAACTTCGCAACCAACTCCTTAGTATCGAATTACTCATTGCTTTCTATCCGATAACTTCGCAAATGTGTCTGCTGATTTCAATTATTTTTGTGTACCTGTTATTAAGAAAGTGGATGGCAAAAGGTAGATAACATCATGCAGTGAGGTATTCAATTAAAAAAAAACATTTTTAAATCTCAACAAGTAGTCGACACAATACTCAGGAATTTAAAAATGACTTGTACTGTTTGCCAGTGACACAACAAAGTGCACGTGCATGTCATCATCATTTCCAGCTGTAATCATGAAATCATCATTTCCAGCTGCAAAAGGTGAAAACGAAACTTAATTTCTGAATACCCTTGGTAGAAATACTTTAGATTTAGTAACTGAAAACGAATAAGCAAAAATGCATCATATCCTGAAATTTTATTGAACATAACTGCTGATAAATATCTTAAAAAATTCAAAATTATGAAATTAACTCTTGTTTCAAAACCTGTGAATGTCAAACTGGCACCAAGAAATTGGTTTGAAAATCTGTTTAGTGTAAAATTTTAGAAAGAGGCTGACCCCAATGCAAAATAGACACTGAAATAGACATTGAATGGACACTCTTTATGTTTCATTAAGTTCACGTAGTTATTAAAATATTTATAAAACCAATAATCTGCTTCAATAATATAGTGCTACTTATTATTATTCTATAGGGCATAATAATTAGTAGATAAAAAATGCATATTTACAAAATTAATGAAAAATTAATCATAATGTGTAGCAGTTAGGACGCAAGAATGCCTAAATTCGCTATTAATGTAATTAGAAATGATATGTTTTATACCATTTCAAGTCATCATCTTTTACATACTTTTTATATTTAATTTCTGAGTAAAGATTCTTCATGTTTCAACTCTATACTTTAAGCAGAACACAATTTATTCATTTCAAATGTTTCAAATGTTTTAAAGTCCTGCTTTATATAAAGGATGTTGTTAAAACACCATTTTGTGAGAGGGAGTGGCGATTTTTTTTTTACTGACTGTTATGGAAATCTTATAATTGGAGTATGATATATAGCATTACAGTGTTTGAAATTACTGTATCAACTTAAGAAGCATTTTTTTTAAATTTTGATTTCTTAATTTTGATCGTTGAGATTCTGTGATTTACGTTGATTCAAAGTAAAATTTTTGTAATATTGGTTATTCAAGTATTAAGAAAACATTCATTTAAATATGATCATATGATCTAAAAATTGATAGTGAAATTACTATTATTTGATTTATACAAAGTTTTGATATTTCTAAGTACGTTCAGTTACCTAATCTTATAATTTATTTTTTACAGCTATAGAAGAACATGACCCGTGAGTATTTGCTCTTCATTTCAGCATGAATTATGTTACAAATGTAGCTGCATGCTGTCTGCAAAGTCCAAAATAATCTTTAAGTAAAAAAATAAAAAAAAATGGCGTGTCATTAAATTTAACTATGAATAACAAATTAATTCATATTTTTAATTTATTATCATAAATAAGATTAAAAAAATTAATGGGCAAAAATCTGAAATTTATTCCGCATGCAGTTTTGTTAATTTTTTCTACATTAAAGTAATTATTTTCTACATTTAAATAATTATTAATATAATTTCATTTTCTTAAAATTGTAGAAACCATCTGTGCGATACTTGAAATATCGTAAAAATGTATAAATTTGAATACGTTATACACGTTATATACATATTGTAAACTTATGTTACAATATGTACGTATGTTTGTTATATACGTATGTTAAATACATACGTTTTGAATTGAATTAAACAAAACAAAGTGTTAATGTTAAACTTTTATTATTATATAATTACTTACATGCCAGCATTGAAGTTCTATCGGTTCTTAAGGTAAAGTTAAAATTTTCGTAATAATCAAAACAAAGACACAAATTTATTTATTTATTGTAATTTTTCATTATATTGAATCAAATTAATTTGAAAACATAAGATTGAAATTCAAATACAGCTTAAATTTAAAGTTTATTTCGAGCCGAGTTATAAAAAGAGTTTTCAGTTGTATGTATTTTTTGACTTATCCGAAGGCTTTTGAAGAAATTAAAATTTAAAGAGTAGTTCTTCTCTAAACTGATTTATCGAATTAAGAACATTTTGAAAATATTAATAAACAATAACAAAGCATTCTTTCTTTTATGACTTTGCATAATCCGCAGTTTTCTAACAAAAAAAAAAAAAATTCTTGCTTTCCTTTGCATTTGCTTAAGGAAATAGAATTAATAGAAAAAGCAAAACAATAAATTTTTGATAGTCTTGATTGTAATTCACTTCAAACCAGCAAAATAAATCATTAGCATGGTCAAGTAACTAATATTCTATCCTAAACCTTTTCCTGAGAAAGAAAATCCCTGTTGCATCATGATTATAACTGATACTGAATAACTTCCATAATTAATTTTAATTCTTACAATAACTAATAAGTATTCACATTTCATTTTCGACTGAGCAAATAACTTCTTGATAGGAGCAAAACAAAAAATACCTCCAAACCACTTAATTGGAAGCAATAGTATTCAGGTTGTTGGAAGCAAAAACAAAAGATCAACAGGTACATTGCAAGAAAGAAATTACAACAATAAACAAATTACGGAATTAAGAACGTATAAAATTTATCAACAGGTATAGATAAACATCTTGTTTATTTATATATTTATTGAATTTTATTTCATTCATTTATTTTTCCAACACATATTTATGAGAATGTATATATTTTCTGTATAAAAGAATATTTCGTATCTTTAGACTGCATATTAATATTTAAAAAATGAAAAACATACTCATCTTGTTGAAAATTGCTAAGATAACATTAACTTTCTTTATAGAGCCGTAATTTAGAAATAATCGGTATCGAACTCAAATTCTACTCTAAATCTAAATGCTAAAAATAAAAAATTACATTGCAATGCCAAGTTTTTGGTTTGCAAACAGTCTTGCTTCTCCATGCTGAGCATTCATGATGATTTCCCTTGTAAAATTGATAAATCATTAATTCACATCTTAATAGACAACTAGCTGATATATTTGACCTTGTTTAGAAAAAAATATTTTCAAATCTTACTATTTGTAACATTTAATATAAAAAAGTTAGCGATTTTAATGTAACTGATCTTTGCTGGCAAGTCTTTTTTCATTCATTCTCTCCAATGGCGTCTGTTCCTTCGCACCACAGGACCGCGGTGGCCTGGTGGTAAGGTCTCGGCTTCGGAACCGGAGGGTTTCAGGTTAGAGACCCGATTCCACCGAAGAACCGTCGTGTAAGGGGGTCTGTTGCATGTTAAATGCGTCATGACCAAACGTCCTCCAGCTGGTGTGGTGTGGTGTGGAGAGGGGGTGCCAGCTCAGGTGTCGTCCTCGTCATCTGACCGTGGTTCAAAATATCGAGGTCCGTCCCAAAATAGCCCTAGTGTTGCTTCAAATGGGAAGTTAATATAACTAAACTAAAAAAGATTAAAACTAAACCTTCGCACCACAGCTACAGACATCTCCCATCTTTTTGAATCACCAACAACTGGAATTTCACTTTTTCTTTTAATTATTGTTATAGACACAACAGAAGTTTCTTCATGTAATGGTTTTTATTAACATCAATTGGAAAACATTTTTTTTTTTTTCCTATATCTCTGTCCCGTGTTTGAAAAGAATACCGTATCATGTTCCTTTTTTTTCTCCCTACATTTTTTCTTCTCTTTTGGGCGAAATGGAAAATTGTGATCTTGAATGACCTTACGCACGTGACTATCATTTAAAAGTTTGGGAAATAACTGCATGGTAATTAAACTAATGTCAGTAGGAAAATAATTGCTTGCTCTTGAATATGATTTACAAATTTTTATTTTTCAGTACACTAATGAAAAAAAAAGTGGTTTTTTAAAAAATTATTTTGATTCATATATATTAAATTCTCATTTATTTTTACTATTTTCTGATTGAAAATGCACTTAAATGTTTTTTAAATCCCTATCAAAATCCTGATATTTATATTTTTATGTGTGAGAAATAATCAACTAAAAAATGAATAATTTTCCAAATTTTTTTACATTTTTTGAATGGTTATCTTGCTACCTTCAACTCTTACAACTGTTCAGACACTTGAATTCAAATTTAACGCTTGAAAGATGAAAAAAATACCCAATAATTATTTTCAGAATTTGGATTTCTGTAAAAATGAGCTAAACTTAGGGAAGAAAAAACTTCAAAAGTTAACTAAACTTAGTCAACTTACTGAAAAAAAATATTACGGAAGAATAAACAATTTTTAATAAACCCTTAAATGTATATATTTTTTTGGTTAATGATAGTGTTTTGAAATATATGTTTGTAAAGAATTGTACATATGTTTATAAAATTAATATTCTGAATTATTTGATGTATAATAAAGAATTTATACACAGTAGTTTTCAGTATTTTTGAGATGGAATGTTTGACTATTAAACGGTTTTGTTATCTCTGTTTTATTAAATGTCATTTTCTATTTTTAGAATGTGCTGCCATTTTGATATAATTGAATGCTCAGAGCCTTTTATAGCAACCTATGATAATTTTTTCCCCAATGCTCATAAAATATTAATAAAAACCCACTTAAATTTATTTTAAATTAATATTGCAAAACAAATTCACGATGTAATTCCTTCTAACGACGCAGATTCTTGTGGATTGTAATTAATCTAATGTCACTCGCCATAGGATTAATCAGGACGCTTATGTGTTAACACTATGAGCATTAAAAATTTATTTCTTTTCTATATCTGTGCATGTTTTCATGTATATTTTTTGCAATGTTACAATAAGCAAAAGAATTTCCTCAAAGTATTTTCTAAGTTTTTTTTTTAGACTTGAAAGAATACTTTGAAGTATTGTAACACAATATTATACTTCGTTTTTCAGCAATTTTTTAAATTATATTTTTAAATTTAAGTTTTCTAAATTTTGGTATTAAATTTCTGGAATGTTTTATTATTATTTGTGGAAAACTACCGAAACGCTAGTAGTTTGTAATTTTGAAATAATTAATTTATAAAGGATTAAGAGTTTCATGAACTTGACATTATTTTTATATAGAATTATAGGTCTTCGAATGACCTAATTGTATACCGAATTTAAAATTAGAATAATTCAGTCTCGCATGATATGCAAAATAGTTGTTAACGTTGCAGTAAAAATTTTAATCTGTAATAAATTTTCTGTAATTTTTTTTTTACAGGAATGTAATTTTTCGGCAAGTTCTATTTATTTTTACCAAAACGTTTCTAGATTCGAACGCTGTTTTTGAAAACTCTTTGAAATGGTTGCATGGATCTAAATAGAATCGTTAATCATCATGAGAGCGATGTAATTAATCATCTCTGTTACAAAGGCAGATAAAAGCACTTTTATTCTATCTCTAGATTTTTTTTTAAACTTCAGTGATCATTGAAGAGAGTTGACAGCCGCTCATTTTATAGTCTCAAGGTCAGATGGAGGTTCGCCAGCACACCTGCTCTAGAAATTAACCCTTTATTTTTTTCTCGTTAACCTTATTTCAGTGTTACAGTTACAGTTAATTTGAACAAACTAAAAGAAAACTTTTTATTTTATCCCATTTCGAGTTGTATTTCTGCCGTTTAATTCCATGAAACGCCAATAATATTATTGTATGATACAGGACAACATGATAATTTTTTTGAGAATTCTGAAAAGTGTTGTTGCTGCCAAAAATACTTGAATGGATTTAAAAAGATGTTGAATTTTGTTGCATTTTTGTTCAGAGTAACAGCTTCAGCAAGAATGTATTTGGACGGAAAAATGATCTTTCTAGATTTATGTAATTCATGATTTAGATTTGAAAAGATTTTGTTTTGAATTAAATCGATACAATCCTTTGAACTATTTGAACTGTAATTAAGAAAAATGATTGAAAAAGGCACTTTTTTTATTTTATTAAAATTAGCTGTGGACATTTTTACATCTTAATATTGCTAATTAGATAATTTTATAAATGCATAAGAATTTTTTCACGAAGAAAACGCTTGTTTAGTGTAAACAGCAAAATCTGTAGAATTAAAAAAAAATATTTCGAAGTTACATATCAGAGAAAGACAGCCTTTGTAGTCCTCATCATTTTGTCAATCAATTTGAAATTACATAGCTGTAATGTCAAAAAGCAAAGTTTGTTCAATTTAGGTGCAATACTTGAACTTCATCTCATATTCAGATTAATTAATTACTATTATATTCTTATTCCCATTTTAAATTGGAATGCTTAGTGCTTAGGGTTTATTTTTTTAATTTTCTAAGTGAAGTTCATGTACTTCTTTTTGATTTATCTATTATGATTCTAAACTACCCGAAATTCCATTTTGCACAAAATATTTTTGAAGCAGATGTTTGGTTTTATAAATATTCCGATAAATATGTGAATATAATGAAATGTATGGAAATTTCAACAATTGTCCTAATATTTTAGCATTCATAGAATTTATTTTTTTATTATTTATTTGGCACTATTACTTGAAAAATAAGGTTTTATTAAACGAACTGATTGGATCTCCCCTTCCTCTACTCTATCGATCCTAGGCAGTTTCCTCGTAGGAAATCTGTCATTGCGACATTGTCTAACTAAAATATTTTAATAAAAAACAATTTTAAGTTTGAAATTAAAACTCTTTAGCAAAGATCAGTACTTAAGAAGAGTCGTTGGCAAACAGGTACTCCCCCATGGGAAGCGGAAAAAAAAAAAAAAAAAAAAAAAAAACCTCCACCTAAGAACACTCTGGAAGTCAGCTGTGAGATTCTGTATTTCCTCAAATGAATGCATGGAGAGCCTTAGTGCCTAGGCACTTCTACTCAGTTAGAGGTAATAAGTAGAAGAGAAAAAACAAAAATAATATTCCATTGGTGCGTCAGTTGAGTAGAGGAAGGATTGCTTAAAAGCACTTAAGGTGAAAACTGAAGGAGTTCATTAAATGCAATTTAAATTTCGAAAGAAGCTATGGTGGTTTAACTCCATTTAGTAGTAGAGTTGGAAAAGGCGTATTTTCCATTGCATTGGGCATAGTTAATTTGTTCCTTGATTGTGGGATTTTCATGAGTTTTGAGTTGACTGAAAGATTTTCTTGAAAGTTCTTTGATGAAATCATCGAGCTTTGGAATTTTAAGATCTCTGTGTAAAATATCATTCCGGATAAACTAGGGAGTATTGGTAATGGTATGAAGTATTTTATTTTGTAAAACTTAAATTTTGTTTCGGTTGGTTTTAGCAGCGAGTTTCCAAATTGGAGAAGCATAAGTGAGGATAGGTCTTAAAACTTATTTGTATAATAACATTTTATTCCTTAGTGAAAAGGGGAGGGGGAGAGGAAGAGATGCCTGCCAATGAGTGGGATAATGAGGTGAACTTTAGCCCAGAACTTCTTTTTACTATTGTTGATATGACTTTTAAAAGCGAGTTTATTGTTTAGGATCAGACCAAGGTATTTTACTTCTTTTTTTGAATTTCTAATTGGATGTTTATCTTTTATAGGAAATACAAACTTACATATTTACATATATTGTTTCTTCTGGAAAGAAGAATCAGGGCTAAAAATAACAATGTTCTTGGTGCTGACATAGTTGAAAAAGAAAGACAGATAGGGCATTACCATTTCAAATCCATTTTATGCATACAGTGCTTTCAAACCGTGTTTCTAATACGTGAATTCTTAACTTTACTGTTCTGGAATCTTACTGATTTTTTTTATTATTATTACCATTATCCATGAATCAACCTTCATGGGTATTTAAGTCTCTTGTTTTAGGGACTGCCTAACACTGTTCATCGTCGTTCATCTAAAAATGCAGTGTCTCTTCCATCTGTGAAGTATCTAAGAACATGTGGCTCCTATCCAAAGAGATAATAGCCCTAGCGAAATCACCGGAACTTGAAATCGTGAAGAGCTTGATGAAAGAACTACTTTTAGTTTAGTATGTAAAAAATAATCTTTAAAATTGTTTTTTTAGTACTACTTCAGAAGACAGTTATTTTGATTAAAAAAAATGTGATGCATGCCTTAGAATTTTAACAATAATTCAATTTTTATCTATATATTTCTTTTGTATTCTCAAATCAAGTTATTTTTTTAAGTTCTAGTAAATTAATTTTGAATAGAAAGTAGAATACCATGGTCCAAAAACATATTATCAGAGATTCATCAAAAATTTTATTTAGATTAATAATCGCATCAACTCATTGAAAAAAGCCAGTTTCATATTGATTTTAACTACTAATAAATAAATAAAAATTTGTTTTATTTTAAGAGAACCCAAAATTGAAATAGTGATTGGATTGATTTTCGTAAAGTATGTTAAAACTCTAATTCTCAGTTTCACAGCATCTGGGAGTTCATTTTTTTTGTTTATTTTAAAAACTCCTTTGTTCCAGTGACTTTTCAAAATTTTGTAAACTTTCAAATTATTTAATTTTTTGGAATACTAATAAATTTATCTCTATATTTACTTCAGCATATATATATTTATAAATAAAATCGTATTTATCTTTTAAAAGAATGGCCTTTTCAGATTTTTGTATCAAAATTTATTTATTGAACTTTTTTGTTTATTTTATTCCCATCCCCCTTGTTATTTAATTGTCTAGTATTAAATCCCTCATCCCTTTTTGGATTGGTCGGAATGTGTTAAATATGGGATTAATGGGAGTGTATTGGGATGGGCCTAATAATTTTGAGTCATGGTCAGATCACGAGGATGACACCCTATTTGATATCTTCTCCCTATACATCCACGCCAACGCAGCTGGAAGACCCAGTACTTCTTGAGAGTTATTAATATGTAATACTAATTTTACAGTCCAGTTTCAGTCTCGTATATTTTCGTATGATTCATTATCAATTTTACCTCGATCTCAATTAATATCTTTCTGGAGTTGAAAAGTGTTCAATCAAGATCCAATTTCACCGATATTTTTAAGTCTTCTTTCTCTTCTTTGGTACACTTTAAATTCTCATTAATATGTCTGCACGTTAGTGTGGTGTGAAAGTTTGAGAGTGCAGTTCATACTCTCTGATTACTGTTGAAATTATGGAGTAAAATCAGTCCCTGCATAGTTCTCGTAAAAACTGATATCAATGATATCAAGATAATAATATAAGAAATAAAACTGAACCGCTTGTTATTTCATTGTTTGAAAATTTTCCACATCAAACGATGCAGTTGTATTCTTCAATTTTACCGTTCAAAAATAAAGCTACTCCATCATTACAATCGAATTTATTGTACACAATGTTATCTGTTGTTGTACTTTTTTCTGCTAACGTTCATTCAGAATGTAATTATGTAAATTATTCTTTTGCAATTTTCGCAAGAGAGTTATAATAGTTTCCACCAAAATGAGAACAGACATTCACTGTTTTATAATCAAATTAGTATTTATTTTCATCTTTTACGGAAATAAGTGAAAGAAATTAAAAAGCACCGTCGTACTGTTTGACATTATTCCAGCTAAAATTTTCGAAAATCTATGGCATTCAAAAGGGTAAGAAATTTATTTTTATTAGTATCCACTTTTATCTATTTTTTATGCTTAAAAATTTTTTGTAGTAGGAAATACAAACAAAAATATAGATTCTACTTAAGACTGTAGTAACCCCTTGGCATAAAATGGCGAATCTGACTCGCGCATCGAATTACTGAATTTTTAATTTCAAATTTGCAATTAACGAAAAATATTACGTAATTTAAAATGCAAAAATAACTTAAAAAATGCTTCAATATCTTAAAGAACCTTATATTATTATAGGAATTAAAATATTAATAATTGCCTCAAATAAAAGGTTTAATCTAAATAGGAAGTTATGTAAATTCATAGGTCAAGTGGTTAATACAGAAATGTTAAAACTTAAGAAGCAAGCTATGGAAATTTTCTAAGTGGAAAATATCATTAACTATTATAAACCAATAAACCAATCATTTATATACAACATCTTATTTTTTGAAAGCGAGGGTCTTAGTTTAGTTTAGTTTGGTCTAATCATATTAATGTCCCGTTTTAAAGCAACACTAGGGCTATTTTGGGACGGACATCATACTTTTGAACCTCGGTCAGATGACGACACCTGAGCTAGTACCACTTCTCCAAACTTCCACATCACACCAGAGGGGCGAGGGACTTAAAAACGAATCTAAGAACTTGCAGATTAAAAGTTCAAACAAGATCTAATCACAATTCCTTTAAGGATGCCAAAGAGGTAATTTTATTCTAATAAAAACTTTTGATTCATCTAATAAAAAAACAGGAATTGAAATTCAAAAGAATTCCCAAATTTTATGAGTCATCATTCTAACAAGATCATAGAATTAAGCTGTTATAAATGTCTGATCATTTTATTTTACTATTTGTATGTAACTAATAAAACATAAGATTCTAAATAAGATCTGTATTATATTTTATTCCTAGTTTCGCCAATCAGTATTTCACTATATTTCAACTATGTCCATTTAAATTATTTTAGATCCAACAGAAATCTTACAAGAATCGAATTATCGCTTTTTAGACTTATAATCTGAGACCAATTTTTTCAAAGTTCCATAAAAAAATTGCACACAATCTACAAATACCTCAAGAATTCTACGGTTTCTTTATTGAATCAGTAAGATAACACATTCCCGAAATAGAAGGTAAAATCTAATTAGATAATAAAAGATGCAAGACAGTAAAGAAGTTAAATTGCACGCATGGGTTCTATTCAGATACGAAGTGAATGAACATTGAATCAATGCCCACATTTCGTAGGAAAAAATGAGCTGGAATGCTAAGTTAGCACATTCCGTGTAACTCGAAAGGGTGGTTCACACCACAACTGTCTGCATGCAAAATGAAGCAAAAGGAAGAATTGAAATAGCTGAAACCTTGGGTAGATTTTCTTAAAAGTTTTACCAAATATATTTATAGAAATTCTCATTTGTTAAACAATTTAAAATTCACTCTTAGAATGCCTTTGTTTTATTTTTCAAGGAGAATTTTTCAGACTATATCCCACACTAAAGATAGGAATGTCAGAGACAGGAGAATACTTATTGCCCCATAACTTATTTATAGATTATTTTGATTTTTTTTTTCAAACCCAAGCATTTAGCTGTCAAGGTAAGATATATTTTAGGCAAAATTAGTATCCAGGAACGAAAGCATAACCCATAATCAAAATTTTGGCAAGCTTGTGATTTGGCTATCAATACGCCAGTCTTGATTTACCTTGAACTTCTGCGTCTTAATACCTGCTCTTCAGATAATGGCGTGTAACATGGAAGACTTTGTAAGCATGTGCCAAAACAAATTAGTCACGGACTCCCACTTGCAGGTCATTTTCACCGTTTGCTGAGGAAGAAGGGATTAAAATTTTGACGCTTAATGAGGCCTTTTTTTTATTTGTTCTCTGAGGTTATTTAAACCAGGTCTTTGGAATTTGCTGCATCGTATTTTCTTTGCAATGGTTGGATTAGTTTAAAATTAATTACACGGGTTACTTAAAATAGTATTACTGAAGATAAGGTTTGGCGAAAGACAATTTATTTCTCTGGTAACGTAGGCGAGAGTGTTTTTGCAAATTTAACCATTTTACAAAGGTCACTGATATAGAGACGGGTAACTATTTAAAGAATTTTTCCAGGAACAGTTCATGCTTTTTTTTATATAATATTAGTAGTTGCGTTTGGCGACTAAATTGCTCACCGGAGATATCGGTTATATTTAATTACGTTTAAATCATTTAGATAAAATTTCATGCCTGTTATTCTGTTAATTTGTCAGCTATTAACCACTTAGCTGTTTTATTTTCCTTACTATCTAATAAGATGACACCTTCTATTTTGGGAATATTTTCTTATTTTGATTCAAATGGAAATTCACTGAATACTTGACTTATCTATGTATTCGAAGTCATTTTAATATTGAATTATAATCGTTATGAATGGTTTATTTTTTTTGCTTACAACTATCAAAATTCGATAAATCGATGCACGTATGGCACTGGGGCAAAACAGTTAAGCGGTTAAAGACACGTTATTTTAACACTAAAGCTACCACGAGCCGGTCAATTGACCGGTTTCCAATGCATCGGTGAAATGCCGATAGGTTTAGTGTTAATAATCTTACATATGTTCTGTTCCTTCTGAATATGAACTTTTCTAATAGAAACTAAGCTAAGGCATTATAACGCTATTACGTCCTGTTCGTATATCTTCTAAATTTAGCAGTATTGTCATTTCACTTCTTTATTCATCCTGTAAATTACAAAGAACATTTTTTTTTTAGCTTTCAACAATGGAAGAAAATAACCCTATCAAATATTTGTTAAAACAATGAAAAAAATTCAATTTCATTCACAACAGTAAAAATATTAAATATACTTTATAAGTTAATAAAATCTTGATTAAAGAATTTTAAAGCACATAAATTAGCATCATTGAAAAGATAATTTTTTTTGGATTTTAAAACAGAGTAAAAATAATTTTTGTACGAGACTATTTTGGAAGTAATTGTGAAAAAGCTTCTAAATCTAGCTTATTTTTTAATTAATTAAAATTTCAAAAACACTGCCCCATAATTTACATTTTCATCTTCCAAAGTATATATGTACCAAATTTGGTAGCTGTAGGTCAAATGTGTGTCAAATTTGTGTAGCCTGCAGAGCGCCAACACACCCACACATATTTATCTTTATTATAAGTAGAGATAGAGCTAAATCCAGCTCAGAAGTCCTTGAACCTTTTGGTCAAAAGGAGTCTGAGGATTAAGTAAATAAACGAGTAGAAATATTTGGGACCCATCACAATGACATGTCTGACTCATGCATCCAATTTCAATTTTTTTAAATTTAAACTGTAATTAAATCAAAGTAGCAATTAATTAAAACACAAAAGTTATTTAACCATGCTAAAGTTTTATAGATGCTACAAATTGATATGAATTGAAATAATAATAAAAGGATTCTAAGTAGCTTAAGTCATCTCATTGAGAGATGAAACGAAATCGTAAGTCAAAGAATCGAATACTTCAACTAATTTCATTGTGTAACAGCAAACCGAATTAACTTCTTTACCAAGCAGATGCGAACGTGGATTTTTCTGATTATGCATTTTTATTCAAAATTTAACTATTTCCAAGATATTTAAATAATTGCTTTGGCTGATAAAAGAAAGTAGATTGAAATATGACATAAGATAAAAAGAAAATAGATTTTAAATTCTGAAAATTTTGCATAGTTGAAATCTTTAATAAAATAATATTAAAAAAACCTTTAAGTAACTATAAATTTCACTTCTACAAAAAACAATATTCCATTTTTAAAAGATTGTTTAAAAAATTATATTGAAGTGTTTACACTTAATAAATATATATATCTAAATCGTAAAATCTAAACTTCGGCACCAAGTGATTACATATTCGAAATTCGATTTCATCGAAACTGTTGTCCTGATGCACTTAAATCTGACATCAAAAGAGAAACATCTTCCGTTATTGTGACGAAGGGATGAGGTTCCTTTTTAAGATGCTATGCTCATCATCTGACCAATGTTTGGAATTAGGAGGCTAGAATCCTAGAGTAGATTTCAAAGCAGATAGTTAACATAATTAAACGCGTGCGTGTCACACTAATCTTATATATGTATGCACATGTGATTAATCGATTATTACTAATAGTAATTGATTAATTATTAATAATATTATAATTAGTCATTTTTCTATTATTATTAATAATTAGTAGATGTGTCCCATCTACACAAGCTGTTACCCTGCTAATAAAATCTTAAATCTGATTGTCCCTGTAACTAACAAAATCTATAGTATAAAATATCATGCATGCTGGCAGAGAGCTTAAGAATTTTTTTAAAAAATCATAATTTATAGCTTCTTTTAGACGTTAATATATAGTAAGATTAAAAGCAAAACAATGAAGGTCCGGAAATTCTGTGAACTAAAGAACTTTAAGAACACTCAAAACCATTAAAAATGGATCAAAAACGAATCATTAAAATTGGATTGAAACAAATAGCGATCCACTAGCAGAAAAAAAACTCCTGCCAAATAAAAAATTTTAAAAATGATTAATTAAAAAATGGTTAATGATTAATGCCGAAAGAAAATGTTAGTAATAATTTCATCTGATTCACGAAAGGAGAATATAAAAGATCAGTATTAATATAAAATAATAAAAAAAATGCCTACGTCAGCTCATTAGAATGTTTTTGCCATACAACGTAAAATAATGTCAATAAAACATGGAGTTTATATTCCCATAATCAATTTTTTTTCATGCTGTATTCGGATGCCGATAAATTAATTACTTCAAACATTAAAAAGAATTTCCGAGTTGCTTGAAGATAGAATAAAAATTGCACATCTGATAATGCCGGAAATAGAAAGCGCAAAGATATTTTAAAAATCCACGCAGCTTAACAGACATACTGGATGATTATTAATAAATAAATGATTGATTACATTAACTGTAAATTATACTCTTAAGCTCTTATAATCTTTTCACATTTTGATTTTTCCCTGCGCGGTTAAAACGAAAAAATGGTATTTGGTTTTAGGTTTATTTTATTTATTTATTTTGGAATATGAGTATATTACTCTCAATAAAGGGCAAGGTTTTTTTGTTGTAATAGAAATGTGAGTTTTTCCGCTTTCTATTTGATCTGCATTTTCATGGTTATGAAGAGCACATTTTTATATATATATATATATAAATTGAAATGCATGACAAATGATTATTCTTAGTCGGTATAATTTTCTTTGTTCTTTTGAAAATTGTAGATCTTTATTTATTATTTAATTGTAAATTTTTATTTAATCGTTATCTTTATTTAATAAGCACAATTTTTAACAATTAACTATGGAAGGTAAAAAATTATCTTTCAGTTTTTGATACTTTATAATTTTTTCCATTTTTTACCCCAGTTCACAAATTTTCTTATATATATTTCTAATTTAAGTTTTTTTTTGTCATAAAGTATTTAAACATTGAAATCGAAATAAGCTTAATCTGAATCCCGATTTATGAGAAAATATGAAATCAACTGCGATAAACAATTTTTTTAAATTTTATAATATGAAATCATTTCCTGCACTATTTTATATTGCTATTTTATATTTAAAAATAAATACAACAATGATATATTCGAGATATTAATGCACAATGCCATTCTTTATATCTACTGAAGGATTTTTAATAAATTTCGGTAATTACAAAATAAACATGTTTTACAAATGATTTGAATTCATTATTTGATGCATGCGAATAGGATATCCGAATTATGCAAAGTTAATGAATATCATATATGTCAAAGATAGCAAGAATGATGTAAAATACTGATCCACGTATAAATCATTGATTGTAAGCATTAAATGAAGTTTATTCATATGAAGTCACAGACACATGAAGAATGTAACAGCACATATTATAAAGAGGGGAAATTTAATAATGGCAGCAATTTATTTACATCTGATATTATTACTTGCATTGCCTATAGTCAGTCCTTTGATATAGACATCAACGTTTTGTACAACTAATTTCCTGCGATATTCGTCTAGTAGAATGTCTAAATTAATATCACTTCTGTTAGCGATTCGGATAGAAAGATCCATTAATTTAAGACTATCTGGAGAAGTTCATTATATCTGGAGCGAATATCATCAAGTTAAGCAAGATTTGACTGAAATATGAGCAGGAGAAATTCCTACCACATAGCGAACAAACTTTGAAACGGATTTGTCCCGGATTACACCAGAAATTCCTGAATAAATCGATATTTCCATGGTTTAGTTTAGTTTAGTCTAGTCATATTAACGTCCCGTTTGAAGCAACACTAGGGCTATTTTGGGACGGACCTCGTCATTTTGAACCACGGTCAGATGACGAGGACGACACTTGAGCTGGCACCCCCCTCTCCACACCACACCACATCAGCGGGAGGACGTTTGGTCAGGACGGATTTAACGTGCAACAGACCCCCTTCCACGACGGTTCTTCGGTGGAATCGGGTCTCGAACCTGAAACCCTCCGTTTCCGAAGCCGAGATCTTACTACCAGGCCACCGCGGCCCCTGATATTTCCATAAGGAGAATCAGCAGAACTGGTATTGATTTAGCATATCGTTGGAAATCAATGATATAGAAAGCAGATGACTATATCGAATGACTATAGACTTTGTAAGCTAGTAATTAGGTTGTATCAGATGTGCGGATGTAATTATATTGTTACTCCTATTAAATTTACATCTTTTATATCTAAATTTCATTTTTTATGATCTGCTATACCATTACACCCGTTTCCTCACCTAAAATGTATTGGTAACGTATCAAAATATAAATGATGCATCCCATTTTATTAGCCTCGAGTGAGTATTGCAAGAACTATATCATCTGCTGAAATGGTGTTATAGGCACAAGAGATTTTTAAGCTTTATGCCATTTTTTTAAAGATTGGTAATATGAAAATCATTGAGTGTATCATGTCTATTTATTTCTTATGAACACTAGTGTGTATTGCTAAATTTAACAAAAAAGAGAGCAGCATGAATTTCACTGTTCGTAAGAAATGGATATCTTTCTATATCAATATCAGCTTAGAAATAATTACTGATTTTAATTGCTATATGAAAAGATAATTTTATTTTCTCGTGTATAAATTATGTACTAAAGTAAAGTATTGATATCGCCAAAAAGATTCTAATTCTATATCTTGACGAATCTTCTAGTGTTAGATATCCCTAAATCCGAAAAATATATTTTTCTACTTTCTTATACAGGGTGTTTCAGTGAACCGTTTCAGAACTTCTAAGAGGGGTAGGGCACATCCTGACGAACCAAAATCATATACACATGGGCAGTCAGAAATGCTTTCCTGACGTGGTAGATGGCGTTGTGCGAAAAGTCCAAGCTTTCGTGCAGGGAATCTTCATTTCGCACAAGAACGCCAAGTTAGTAGGATGGATGATTACACGATCGCAGAGTTAGCCGATATGCATTTGGCGTACGGGGCTGCAAAATGTAGTGGGCCAGCCGCACAGCGTTTGTACACGAAACGATATCCGACGAGGCGTATTCCCAGTCATAATTTCTTTGCAAGACTGCACCAGAGATTAGCTGAGATAGGTTCATTAGAAAGAGCTCACAGGGACAGGGTAAGAACAACACGGACTGCACGGACTGCAACCAGAATGTGCTGCAGCATGTACAGGGGAATCCAAGATCGAGTACACGAAGTGTAGCAAACGCAGTTGGGTTTTTCCATTGCAGCGACTGGAGGATTCTCTGAGCAGAAGACCTCATCCTTTTCAAGTGCAGCGTGTCCAGACACAGAAACCGGAGGATTATGTACCTCGTATTGCTTTCGCACAGTGGTACCTGGGAAAATGTGCTACAAATCCCCTTTTTCCTGCTGAAGTGTTGTTTTCCGATGAGGCATCCTTCCCAAGGAAAGGAATTTTCAACACGCATAGCGATCATATCTGGGCGGTCGAGAACCCGCATGCAATACGACGTCGTGCAGCACAGAATCGATTTTCGGTCAATGTATGGGCCGGTATTGTGGGAGATCACCTCATCGGACCTTACCTGTTACCGGGTCGTCTAACCGGACCTACGCACTTGTTCTTTCTGCAGCAAATATCTGTACGATCGTAGAGCTGAGGTATGATTTGTTCCTTAGGAGGTGGATGGATAAGTGTCAGATGGAATTCAGTTTCCTGTAGTCTAAACAAAGTCTCATGGTACCGT
>JAPMOR010018363.1:727446-762337 GCA_026543865.1 Argiope aurantia | reverse complement strand
TTTTTTTTTTGTCCCAGATGAGGTCGAAAGAAAGAAGGGAAGGTAAAACAGCAGACAGAGAGTGCTTTTAATGTTATCCTTAGTTATAAACTACATCACGAAAATAAGCAATTTTTAAATTAATCACTAGAATAATAGCAATTTTTTAATAAATTTAATAACACTTAACATTTTTTTTCTAAAAGAAAAGAAAGTTTTGTTATGTTTACTGACAAACTATGCAGAAGTCCTGACAGAAAAATGTAATTTAATTTTTTTCATCATTTGGAATAATTTAAAAATTCTCAAATCTCGTAATTCTTAGATTCACTTATATAAATGAAATTTATATTGCTTGAAACAACAATAAGAAACATAACATATATTTTTTTCTAAAAAAATTTACTTAGCTTAGCACATTTGGATACACTGAATCCTTATTAAATATGCGTTTAAATTATGTAACTAAAAATACAAACTATATTTTTATGTTTTATGAATTATTTTTCTTTCTAGAAATAAGAACTATATGGTATTTTAGATAAGTGAATGAAGAAAATAACAATTTTCTTTTGAAAATTGGTGCTATATTCTTCCGTTTTAAAAGTATAAAGTAATTTTTTGATTAACTATGACAGAATAAAAGGAAATAAATAAAATAAACTTTGGTAATTTCACCTCAAATCTGTTTTTGAAAGATATATACAAGTCTCTAATAATGGCTCAATTGTTAATTTCCAGGGATAGACATGCATATCAGGCTATAAAAATACTCTAAATAACATACAAATTTAGATTTAAGTTAATAAATAAAATAATTGGGTCAGTAAATGCAATAACTAAGTTAATAAATACACGTTGGAAAATATAATTTCAAACATTTTATATAGTCTCTGAATCTTAGGACTTCAAAAATATTTTATTTAATAGCAATTTAAACAAAAAATTCCAGTTTTCTATTGAGAAAACTGGCAGAATTACAGAGCTTTTAATCTTTATCTATATCCCTAATGGCTGTTTCGAAATGGTACATTGGCTGATCTTCCACAAGAGGATAATTGAAATGGACTAAAATAGTGTTATTCAAAGAAACGTCAAAATCCAATCAAGTTAATTCGCTGAAATATCGAATTTTTCTGCTTAAAATATCAATAATATTTTATTAAGTATATTAGGTAGGATAAATTCAATCATTGCCTCAGGTGAAGATCAACCAAACAATAAACGAACTTCAGTTTCTTGATTCAAACTTTGACAGGTTTAATTTAATGAATTTCAAAGCTTCAAAGTAGTCAATTGTCAATTCCAAATTATTTTATTTAAAATACTAGCCGCCTTTGGCGACCAGCTTGTTCACTAATCTTAATGTTTGTTTAAATTTTAATAATTAAATATTTTACGCAATTCCTACTTTAATAGATTCTTTATCAAAATATTTTCAAACTTCAAATTTTGATAGTCATATAATTCACTCATAATATTATAAAAGCCTTCAGTCTTAACATAATATGTATCTCTCTAATTTTCTGTTAGTTCCCGTCGAGTTTATACTTTAAAGTAAAGTGGAAAGAATTAATCTGCAATTATAATAATATTTTTTTTACTGAAACAAAGCATTTTTTTATAATATGATTACTGATAACAGAGTCACTGAGTGTTTAAACTTTATGGACACTAAAGAATATCTTTCTTACTTTATGTAATATCTCAAAAATTTCTCAACAAAATTTACTCCGATTCATCATGAACAGATCGATGAATTAACAATGTTTAGTTTTAAATGTCTCAAACACTAAGAAAATAAAATGAATCGTTAAAATAATCGGTCGAAAACAGGTTTAAAAAAACTACTTAAAAACGATGTACTTAAACCTATAAGCATATGCAAAAAATATATAACTAACAAAAATACAATTTAATTACAAAAGCATGCAACTAACCTAAAAATAATTTAAATCATCCGTTGATAATGGTTATCATGTCAACAATCAGAACACAATGCGCATGAGTGAATTTTCAACGTCAGTTACGATAACGCAATGCGTGAATTTTTCTACGCCAGTTGGGGTAAAGCTATGCTGATTAGACATTTTTAATTTCCTTTATTCTGTGTTATTTTAATCCAAAAGTACTTCAGAATGAATCTGAAAGATCGATTAATTAACAATGTTTAATTTTAAATGCATAAAACATTAAGAAAATAAACAGAATCGTTTGAAATAATCGGTCGAAAAATGTTAACCCTAGCCTCATTACTGTTGGGGAAAAACAAACAAACTGATACTTACTCATTTGGCGTTGGGGAAAATGGAAATTTTTTTTTGGCGGGAAAGATAATTTTTAATTAATAATTAAAATTCTAATTAAAAATTCAAAAAGGTGCATATTCCCGACCTCTAAGGTATACATGTACCAAATTTGGTAGCTGTAGGTCAGATGACCTGGCCTGTAGAGTGCCAACACACACACACACACACACACATTGAGCTTTATTTATAAGTATATATTAGTGCAGCAAGGCTATTTTATTTAATATGAGAAATAGGACTGGGTGAATGTACAAAAATTAAGAAATAGCAATTTTTTTAGAAATGAAATGCTGACTTAAACATCATAAAATGCCCTGTTTTTTATAATTTAGGAAATATTTGTAATTATCTACAATGTTTAGAAATATGTCAGTCTAAAATTATATAAAAATTATCTATTGAATTCAGCGCTCTCTATATAGACATTGGATATGTGTTTTATATATATATCATATGAGAAAATATTTTAAAAAATCCATTACTGTCTGTGCTATTATAAAGAGTAAATAAGGTTATTTTAAAGTTATAATAGCCAAGATAATGAAAGTTAAGGAATTTGATATCCATCTTATTTATATTAATTTTAATCAATGTTAATTTATTTTGTATTCCATTTAAGTTCCATTACTTTGATTTGCATTTTTATCAGTTAAAGTAGCACTGAAATTTTTTTGATTTTATAACCACAAAGAAGAGTCTGACATCACTGACTAGTCAACTCATCATAAATTTTGTAACGAAGCTTTCAGAAAAGCATAGGAACAAGTATTGATGGCCAGTGGAGAAAAACAAGAATCTATGAGAGAAAAAAACATAATAACGAGATTCTTTTATTCCCCACAGCATAATACTCATTTGGCGATCCTCTTTAATTATTCAAGTTTTAAAAACACGATAAATACCAGTTCGAAAACATCTTAAATACTTTTTTTTTCTTTTTTATTTTTCAGCGAAAACAACGGTTTTTAGTCGAGGAGTGGCGGGTAAGAAAAAAAATAAGAAAAAATGTTTGCTCTGCCTTATTTTAACGCCTGCTACTTGTTCTTTTAAATCGTTTGTGCCTTATTTTTTTAAATTTTTTTAGTTAAATAATTTAGATCACAGCGTTCAGTGTATTTGCGAAAATATTTTCATTGGGAACTGTCTAAATTTAAATGCATTATTTTTGCAATGGTTAAAATGAAAATTAAGTTAGCAGATCCAATTCATTTGGAAGAGAAGAAAATAATTCTTTCCAAATGGACTTAATGAAATGGTAATACGTTATGTTCCAAGCCTATTCTGACGTCCTTTCCGTCCGACCTATAATATCAGATTTCATTGACATGCTGATAACCACAGATCTATGTAAATTTGGGATAAAACTGAATGGATTGAGATTCATTACTTTTTAATCCCCAGATTAAAATTTATTAAGAGAATATAATTATTTAAAAGTATATCATCAATAAACAATGAATCAATAAGGCAATCTGAACAAAAATTATATTGCGAGTAAACAGAGACTAATACGGCCAGGCGGAAAAGGTTTAGATTAATCAACAGTGACTGACTAGGTATAAAATGAAAATATATTGTCTATCACCAGCATGACGAAATGTAAAGTGAATGTGTATGACCAGTCGCCGGTGATTGGCATGGCACTTAAACACCGCTTCCATGGCTCTTTTGCCTTTACGGATATCGTCGTAAATCTGCCGTCTGACAGATTGTATGACCACTCTCGCCTTTGGACATCGGCCTTAAATTTCCTGAAAATTGGCGGTAAAATGAACGCAAATAAGGAGAAAGAGTCAAAATTTGCCGGACAAAAAGCGCGCACAGACCACAGGAAAGGGGCTTTAAGCAGCAACGTTTCCAGGAAACGAATCCAAGTATCTTGAAAGGTTGGTTGGATAAAGGAATGAGAAAGTATTCGTCAAAAGAAAAAAAATAAAATCTGTATGCATTCGTTAACAAAACAAGTGGCACTGAATCTGAAAATGAACATGAAGATATTACTTTGGCACCTTTATGTGTAATTATCAGTTACTTATATCATTTGGCACTTTTATCTTTGGCACCTTTATGTGTAATTATCAGTTACTTATATCATTTGGCACTTTTATCTTTGGCACCTTTATGTGTAATTATCAGTTACTTATATCATTTGGCACTTTTATCTTTGGCCCCTTTATGTGTAATTATCAGTTATTTATATCATTATAATATTAGTTTATTCTCCACATTTTTATAAGGATTAGCGAGAAAATTCACAATCTATAAAGATGAGATATATCATCATTAAGATTGGACATTTGACTCGGACTAATCTTTTGACACGTAGAATCTACTTTAAAATGGGAATGAAACTCATTTGTGCTTTGAATCTGATTTTGTAGGTTAAAAATATATTACAATTTATCATTCTCTTTATCCGATAATAATTCAAAATAACACACTTTAACCCAAGCAGATCTTTTGCAACGTTTTGAAGAATATCCAGTGATGAGACAAACACCAAGAATTGTTTTAACAAGGAACAACTTAATAAAGAAGTAACATAAAGGAAGAAAATATTTTACCTCAAAAGAAAATTAAGAAAAAAAACAGCCTCCAAAATATATAATTGTTTTTCTTTTTATTCTCTTTATTATACTGTCTGGGGGGATTTATGCGTCAGTCATTTGTTGATCCCCTTTAATTATTCTTCCAAAACTTATGATAACTACAGCTTCGAAAACATCTTAAGTACTTTTTATCCCCTTCTCAACCTCTTCCTTTTCGGTTACTTAGTATTTAGGAAGCATCGATTCCTTGTCGTAGAATGGAGGGGGGGGGGAAAGAAAAAAGAGTCTCGTTTCGTTTCACTTCAACGATATTCTGCATATTTTTATTAATTCTTTGCTACCTATTGTCATAATTCTTTGTTGATTTCAATTGGTCATAAGATGTCAGTGGGATCAAAAATGTCTTTTTTTCCATATATCATAACACGAGTTAAAATAACAAAGAGCCCTCCCCCCTTCAACTTTGTGGCCAATTAATTCTTTTTAGCTATTATTAAAAGGATGGAAGCTCAATGGTGAATAGGAAAATTATGGGGCATTAATAAAAAAAAACACACACTTCATTAAATCAGTCAATGCACTGATAGAAGATTGAAATAGTTACTTTATAATCATTTTTATTCTTTTTGCATTATTCCTTAGGATGGAAATGTTTTTATTTTTGCTAAGTTGTTTGATTTTCATTGAGCAAATTCTAACCGCAAAACTTAAAATCCGTATTTGGGGCGGGGTAGCAAATGTGCTTTAATGTTTTTTCCTCCACCAATTATTTTGTTAAGCTTAGTTTTTTGGAAGTAATAATTATTATCTATTTCTTTTTCTTTGAATTGGTGGATTCGGAATTTAGTTTAAGGTATCCCGCTACATATTCGGGTGATTTAGTTAACTCATACTCTGATGTCAAAAAGATTTTTGTTTTTATTTATGAAAAGTTATGAGAATTAAAATTACTAAAAGTCAGGCCATTTTTTTATCTGTTTAAATAAAAAAAAATGTGTTTAGGACACTAATGCAAAACTAGCGGTATAAAATGTTTAGAATATGTTCGTTTACTAAATGATCATCACAAGAGCATCAGAAATATTTAATTTTTATTTTGGTTAAATTGTGAAAATAAGGTACAATATCCAGTTTTTGCTATGAAAATTTATTTTAATTGCTTTAATTTGCATAGGTGATGGCATAAATCTACCTGCCACTTTAAAATGCAAAAAAGATAATTTTTTAAATCTTTTACCATTTAAAGAATGAGTTAATTCAAAACATCTCCCAATGTCCACGCCATAGCATTGAAAGAAGTATTTAAGCTGTGGTGAAGTCGATCTGCCCATGCGGCTGCTTTTCTTTGAACAATGCGGCTGCTTATCTTTGCAATTCAGCCACAGGCTGAAATCAGATGTATAACGGAATTTCTTTTTACAGTGGCCAAAGTCCACTTTACAGTCTTTTTACAGTCCCAAAAGTGTTCGTACACTAAAGAAATTTGCAGAAATTGTGTTCTATACTGCTTAATAAAGCATTTTATTAGTTGGTTTTTTTTAATTAGCATCTTTAAATAGTTCTTAATAAAACTGAACAAATATTTTTATAAAGAATCAAGTAGTATTGTTCTAAAAAATAAATTTAAAAAAATGTCACAAAATTAGAACACAAAAGTCTTCGTACATCCAAACATTATTTATTTAAATTCATCATAAAAATATCTTTTGCGGCTTATTTTTCTTCTAATTGAAAAATACACTAAAATCGTTTGAATTCAGTATTTAATATCACAATTATTTATTCTATTTACTTTATTCTTAGATATGACACGCATTCGTAAAGAAGCGAGTTTACACGTACGAAAATTAATTATATTTCATTTTAAAGCTGGAAAATCAATTAGAGGCATTGCAACTATAACTAATCTTCCTCATTCAAAGGTGCAAAGCATAATAAAACGTTACAGAGAGGGAAAAAGGATTGCAGACAAGCCTCGTAATGGTTGCCCTCAAATTCTGTCAGCTAGAAGTCAAAGAAATATTGTGAGTAGATTTCTAAAAAATCCACGTCTGAGTGCAATAAAGTTTACTTCACAATATAATGAATCAAATGAAACTTCTATTTCCTGTGAAACTATTCGCAGAATTCTTCGAAATGCTGGTATGCATGGCCGCTCTGCAGGAAGAAAATTCTTTTTAAGTCAGAAGAACAGAATTGCTAGGCTTAAATTTGCCAAATCTATGATAAACCAGCCAGAGAGCAATTGGAATCGTGTCTTATTTGCAGATGAAAGTAAGTTTAACATCTTTGGATCAGATGGAAGAATAATTGTATGGAGAAAAAAAAAAAAAAACAAAAAAAAACGAAGAACTTAATCCCAAGAATTTAGTTGGAACAGTAAAACATGGCGGTGGAGGAGTCATGGTTTGGGGGTGTATGTCAGCGGCTGGAGTAGGCAAATTAGTATTCATTGATGGTATAATGGATCATAGAGTTTATATAAATATTCTCAATAATAATTTTAAAGTGTCAGCACAAAAAATTGGGCATTTTAAACAACTTTGTGTATTACCAAGACAACGATCCTAAGCATACGGCCATGAATGTTCGTATTTTTTGCCTCTATCATTGCCCTCAAACAATTAAAACACCAGCTCAATCACCTGATTTAAACCCTGTAGAACATATTTGGAAAGAATTAGAGGTGCGAATAAGAAGTCACGACATTAAATCGAAAATTCAACTGAAAGCAGTAATGATCGAAGAATGGAAAAAGATCGGTGCAGAAGTAACCGACCGTTTAGTTAAATCTATGCCCAAACGTTTAAAAGCTGTTATAAAGAATAAAGGATATTCTACTAAATCCTAAACATTTATAAAAATTTAGAAAATTTCATATTTAGTGTTGTTTTTTTAAAGTGTATGATCACTTTTGTGTCCTATTTTTGTGCAATTCTATTTATTGTCATTTTAAAAAAAATAATTTGCATCGTAATTAAAATGTATTCTTCACTGCTTTATTAAGAACTGTAGAAATATGCTATGAAAAAATGTTCACGTAAAAATAAGAATATATAATGGTAAATAATGAGGTTTTTAATTGATTCTTGTTGGTGTACGAACACTTTTGGGAGCCACTATATGTCAGTACTTTTGAACAGTTTAAAATGAGAGCTGCGAATAAAATTATGGATTTAATATGAACAAATCGTTTTTGATTTTATTTCTGAAGACGAATATTTAGTGATTATACAAATTACAATCAGCAACTTTCTGATAACTACTATTATTTTTCCATAAAGTCATAACATTCTTTCTAGTTTGAATTATTTACAATTATAAAAATTAATTAGCTACAACTGAAATTTCAAACTCTTTTTAGCAAGGCATTTCAATCCACATTCCTCAATTAAAACTTCTGTATGTTTTATCAAGGATTACAACATAAATTATTATATTCTCTAAAAAATAAATAAATAAAACTCGCCAATTTGGGTTTTACATTGATTAATGCGAGTTAAAAAAAACGGCGTCTCAAGTTAAACTGTCATAAGAAGAAAAATGATACTAAGCAAATTCTATCAGAATTTTTTTCTTGGGAAAAAAAAAACGATGTCGCTTGGGTAAGAAAAAAAATAATGCGTATCGTGTTAGCAGTTATCAACAATATGTTGTAAAAATAAACAAATAGAAGCAAAAACAATTATTTCAAGCAAAAAAAAAAAGAAAAAAAGGTGGATTATTTGTGGAATGATTTATTTTTCCGCTCCGATTTTTATGCTTTCATTGAATCGTTTGCCTTAATTTTTCGTACCAGTTCGAGAATTTAATAACTTGCTTGTTCAGCTTAAATATATTTTGTACACGTTATAAAATATTCGAGATTATTTTGCTTTTAGTTATTATAAAAAGCTTTAGTTTTCTCTTTTGCACTTCTAACTTGATAAATTTGCTGACTTTGAAATGTATTATACTTAAATGATATGATTTTTATTTAATGATGCCATAAAGATAAGATATATTAAGTAATTAATGGAAAAGAAAATTTTGATAGAAGGGAAAGCTAATCTCTTTTTTTTAACAAAAATTATTCAAACGGAATATAAAGATAAATAAAATAATTTTAGATGAGTTTAGCTAAAGTTGTTAATTAAATATAAATATTAAATTAATACGATTTTCTAAATAAGTTTTATTTATTGGCTTTACTAATTTTTTTCAAAAGATTCTTCGTGAGAGATTTATTAAGATTCAGTACTCGTCTTTTTGGTTTCTTGTGGGGTTGGTAACTTAGTTTAACTATCTTACTTTTAAGGACCTCGAAATTTAATTCTTCCTTCCCTTTTAAACTTGTAATACAGAAGAATCAGATATGTTTGAGTATGTGCTTTATCTTTCTAAAATTTCCTATAACAGTTCACAGTTTAGTTATAGCAACGAAATTTTGTACAGGTATACGTTGTCATTTACAAGTACTTGAGGGTTAGAAAATATGCACTAGAAAGTAAGTTTAAAAAATATTAAATAATTTTGATTGAAAACTATACGAGAGTTTGGCTTTTCCTTGGCTAGATTTTGGTCAGCATAAAACTGGCCTGAAGAAAATTGAAAAAAAAATACTGCATAAAACTGATTATTACACATTTCTTTAAAAGACTTTATTATATCAATTTAGGTATCGTGGAAATGTTTCATGAATTTTGAATTTTTCAAAGATAATTATTTACATAATTTTCAACAATAAATTTCCTTTCCAATATTCATCAAATATTTAATCGTCTGATTTTTATTCCATCATTTAATGCTAAAAAAGAACGATTCCGCTAATTATTTGAAGAGTTTGGATAAGAAAGCAGGTGAAATTGCATTGCCGTAAAAAACAACGCGCATTTAAAAATAAATTACCTTGTCATTTATGTTTTTAATGGTACTTTATTATAGAACTCGACTTCATTATGAAGCCTCATGTGCACAATAAACTGAACTTTAAGTCTAGTAATATACCACGTATTTATTGTTACTTTTTGATAATTAAAAAATATTTTATTGATGAAATCTTTAACATCAAATTATACATAAGGGATTTAATTGAAATTAAACACAGCCAATACTCTCGACAAACCAGCCAGTGATCAAAGGAGCCTAATATCTTTATGATTTGATAAATGGTGCTATTTCATTGTAGTTCATGATTTCATTCTAAGAATATTTGCGAAGAGGCAGAGGGTTTTTACACATTTTTAGAGCTATTTTGGAAATGTTTAATTAAAATTTGAAACGTAAAATCTATTTTCTAAGTGTTTTATCTAATAGTCTTATTTCAGCACTAAAATTCTTCTATCATAGAAATGCTTTTCGTAAAAGTTTCAAAGATATTAATTTCCGTTATTTTCATTTACTATACAAAATCCTTCACTCGAAGTGAGCATGTGCTTAAACTCTTTTCAACAGACTAAAGGCACAATTGTCCATAAATGAAACATCGTGGGACTTCACAAGAATATAATGAATAAGTATAACAATGATTGCATCAGTCTTCATTATTGCGAGAAATGCAACGATACTTTTCGAATTATAAGTTGTAATTCCTTGAAATCCATGAAATCCATCCTTAATTACGGTTATTTTGTTAAATAAGCAATATAAAAATTAAATGCAATAATGGATTATTTAAAGTGCTTGAACAAATACAAACTTTATAATAGAGAAACTGGTTTTTTTCCAAGCGCATTATTAGGCAAATTCCTACAGGGGACCACGCCGCGGTGGCCTGGTGGTAAGGTCTCGGTCTCGGAACTGGAGGGTTTCAGGTTCGAGACCCGATTCCACCGAAGAACCGTCGTGTAAGGGGGTCTGTTGCACGTTAAATACGTCATGACCAAACGTCCTCCCGCTGGTGTGGTGTGGTGTAGAGAGTGTGGTGCCAGCTCAGGTGTCGTCCTCGTCATCTGACCGTGGTTCAAAATTACGAGGTCCGTCCCAAAATAGCCCTAGTGTTACTTCAAACGGGACGTTAATATAACTAAACCAAACTAAACTAAAACCTTGAAAGCCATTATAATAAAGAAATAGAATTTTTTCACAAAGTATTCAGCATAAAACTTTTTTTGATAATATATTGGGTTGATTTCAGCATTTATTTTCTCACTTCTTTTTTTTTTTAATTATTATTGTAGGATTAGTCTGCGAAAAAACATAAATCTTTACCTCAATTTTTATACGCAATTGCGGAG
This sequence comes from Argiope aurantia, assembly GCA_026543865.1. Lineage (NCBI taxonomy): Eukaryota > Metazoa > Arthropoda > Arachnida > Araneae > Araneidae > Argiope > Argiope aurantia. Next base: position 751,285 of record JAPMOR010018363.1, on the reverse strand, counting down.
CAAGGTTTATGGATTTTTTACTTTTTGCTTTCATTAGTAAAAGACTTATTGTTGTAGTCATTTAGTTAAACCCACGATGCATCAAGGACCATAATGCAATCCATTTATCTTTCGTTAAATAGTTTTCATTTAGTATTCTACAATCTGTTCTATTTTGGGCATATACTTCGGCAAAAGCTTGCGAATATCCTGGCTTTTAATTTTTTAAAATTGCAAATTTTGATTCATTACATAGATTAGTGCTACAACTGATGTGTTTAAAGACTTTGCAGCTGATTTCTGCGTCTACGAGACTATCTCCAGTTACCAGCGATTTCTCTTTAGAAATATTTTAAACAGTATTTACCTTTTTAGGTATACGTTTGGAGTTTTCTTTCCATATACAAGTAATGATTGGTGAGTTTTCTCTATGCGATTGATAAATTTTATTTTGTAAAATTAAGTTATGCTTTTTACAATGTTTATGAAGTAATAGAAATTCATAGTTTGTTCACATGCGATATTTAGATAGAAACATAAATTTAAAATGACCAGACGATGTTCTTTCAGTTTAAATAATTAGCTGTTTCTAAATTTTTTTTATATTTCTAACGTCTGTTTTTTTTTAATCTTTGTCGAAATCGTTCTAAATGTGTAAATGTCCTCTGTATTATTACATGACAGCAACGCTATTCATTTCTTTTAGAAAGAGAAAATACACATTCAGTCAACTATTTTATGGTTGGCTTATGCTTTATTTGCCTTATTTAAATAGCATTTACTCGCAAATCTGCTTTACAACAGAAAGTGCATTGCCGTAATGGTTCTTATGAAATATTTCATAGTTTGCGTAAAGACACACGGATTATTATTACATGAAAAACTCTAACGTGTTCATTTCTCCGCGATTCTTCTGTGACTCTTACATACTATCTAATTAGAGGACTGTTTCTCTACTACATTTAAGTTATATGAAGGCAATGTTCATCTAATAAGATAGATATACAAATCACAGATGTGAATCATGCCAACGAAAGTGCTAACAATTTTTAGTGAAACGGATCTTGAAGAGTTGAAACCAGAAGATGGAAAGCCGTATCAAGATATACAACAAAGGAAAGGAAAATAACTGGTTTAAGAGCAGCAAATAGAGAACGTCATGCAACGAATACTGTATTTTGTAGTGAAGAAAGGTCAGCACCTTAGAAATATTTCAAGCAGTCTTGGTAACCCTAACGGTGATTAAAAAAAATCATTTATTCCTTTATATACATTTTTTTATGATTCGTATATCATATACAGGACTATATGCATGTAATGATATTTTAATTCTAATTTAAATTTAATTAATTTCCAAGATTTTATCTTAATTTAACCCATAGTAATTTCATTCTAAAATATTATCTGATTTCGTGATCCAATTCCACTTTCGGTTTAATTAATTCCTTTGTAAAACTAATGCGCCATCAGTACTACGTCTCAAATGAAAGTGATACTTTCGTTGACCTTATCAGAGGTCAAAACATGTATTCCATCGGCGCGTGGCCGGAAATATAAGACTAGTGATCATTTGTTTCGCGCTTCTTTCTTACTTCTGATTTTGTGCCGCAGTGCGTCTGCTTATAAATAAATCGCTTTCCCAAGATGGATATTAAAGAGAATTAAAAATACAACGTCTCGTCTATGTCTTCAAACCTGCACTCTGCTTCAACCAAAATAATGTTACATACATATATAATTGACATACGAATTTCATAATGTATATTATTTACTTCTGTATCTGAATTTTTTATCATTTGAGTTTGAATGAAATTTTACATAATCCATTTTTTATGCTCTTATGGCAATTGACTTATTTTCAGCTCAGAAAGTTGCAATCTTTCCTATCAGCAATTTTCACGTTTAATACTTTCTTATCGTCCTATGTCTTCTATATTCTGCAATTACAAAATTTGGTTTTATTTCGTTCATTAGTTTTAACTGCTGATACCTTCAAAAGAGGAAAGGGAGTTATTCCATGACCAGATTTTAATATCATTACGTAAGCTATTTAACTAAGCATAACGTAAGCTATTTTGGGTAAATTATTTCTTTTAATAAAGCTTTTGTTTTAATTGTAAATCCATGGAAAGCCAAGGTTGAATCTATCTCCTATACTTTATTCTAATTTTATCAAATACTTATTTCGTTCAGGGATTCTATAAAACAAATGATTTTCCTCAAAATGAATATTTTCTTATTAGCTATTGATTCTTAAAAAGGTTAACTTATTTTGTCGAGTATACTCGCCATGGAAAAAGTACAACATTTTGCGTTATGACGAATTTATTCGTCAGGAGTAATAAGTAGTGACAATTTGCAGTTTGAATTACAATTTTAGTAAACACTCAAACATATTCGTAAATTTCATGATATTCAAAATATTTTGAGTTCAATTAGAAACCAAAAGAACAAATAAAATATTAATAATTATAAAAATCCCCGCATACAATATGAATTGTTTTTTAAATGTATCGCTGTGTTGTATTAGTCATCCCTGAAGAAATTAGGCAATCATAAATTGTTTTAGACTATGCAATAAGTGATACTTGATAATAGAAACCGGGATGAGGATTCTTTTGTATCCACTTTACATATTTTCAAGAGGCGGCCTTTTTGATTCATATTCAAAAAAATGTATGTTAGTTTTTAAGTAAATAAATGTGATTAATAAAATAAAAAATGAAAGTTATTTAAGTACGACATAGTTTCATATTATACATACTTTGTGTTTGACGAGTACACTCTTCATCGCTAAATATTTTAGACACCGAGACTCATTTTCCGAAGATGTCGAGACAGTTAACTGGTTAATAGAAATTTTTTAATCTATACTTTAGCTTTCTTTTGTGACAGTCATTTGTACTCTTCGTCAGCATATCAGTGAAAGAAACTCATTTCCTCTAAATCTAGAAGCTGTCTTAAACGACTCAAATTTATCATTAACAAGTCTGGACTAGTGTCTTTATGTGAAATATTAGTAAGGATGGCGTTAATGATAATTCATCTTAATTATGAGTGCAAAGAAGTCAGGTTGTTAATGCGGATGTGTAAATTAAGCAAGTAAGATTTTTGAAACATGTTGCCTGGAACTTTCAATTACAAGTTTGATTCTAATTTCGTTAAATTACATTCTTCTATATGCTATATAAGGATCTTGGACGAAAGTTCGTACTTCGATTTTGAAACTTAAGACGTTTAAAGCCGGAAATGAAAGATAAGAATTACAATTCTTCATTTCAAGGAAGATATGAGAAAATTAAAATTCTTCAAGCAGAAGGCGAAATGTTCCATCTGAGAAGTCTTGGACAATATCGATATAATTTTAATTATTAACTAAATGAAATGTTCTTATGATTTTGATTAGAGAATGGAAATTAACTTTTTATGTGTATGAAAAGCAAATTAATTTGAAGACTGCAGTTCTTTGACTTTTAATAATTTTTTTACAGAAAAGTTATAAATTATTAATACAAATATTTTTTCATCTCCATAAATATTTCTCTGTGCAGCTCTATAATCAGATAAGAGAAATTTCGTACCGAAAATTAAACTTCGAAGTATTTTATAATTTAAAATTTTGCTGCTATAGTATTATTAAAAAAACTTTTTAAATATTTTGCAAACATTGTTAAACTCTATGTAAAAATTAAATAAGTAATATTTTTAATATTTTTAAATAAACTAATGAATTTTCTGTGCTATTAACAATTGTTTCCGACTGAAAATATAATTCTCCTTTTTTAATAAATATCTAATTCCATTGGCTTAAAATATTTTAATGGCATTAGCATCTCACCAATCAGCGATTTTTCTTAAAAAAGAAAAAAGGATTAAATAACGTATTTCATTCGCCATAAAAATTAAGTTGCCGCAATTTTTTTAGGGCTGAGTCAACTAAAAACGCTGAATGCTGAATTGAATTTAAATGCAATGAAAAGTACTTCAAAATTTAAATAAAAACAAAAACTACTTATAACTTGAAAAATTATACTTATAAGGATTAACTTTATTATACTTTAAAGATTAAATCAGAATCGTATTGTTTATCTTTCAGCAATTCCTGTGAATAAAAACGAGAAAGTTTTTACTATTCACTAGCTGAGATTTACTACAAAATCTCGAGAGGGGTGGCTCTTTTGGGGCGGAATTTTTAATTAAAGAAATTAAATTTATATCTCAAGAAATATAGCAAATTTCGAAAAGAAACCGAAATTTCATAGACATAAGACTTTTTGATACACGTTTAAAAAGGCCCGCTGGATCGAATTATTGAAAAATTCCGGTTTCCATAATGGAAGAATTTTGAGATACTAGTTAATTAAATCGGTTAATTAATTTTTATAAGTAAACCTGTTTTTTTAAGTCATTTTCATTAACATCGATTTTGTGAAGATGCGATAATAAATTTATTTTTTTAATGGCAAAGTTTTTATGTTGTCGTTGTCATCTGTACAAGTGCACAAAACTTATTCACTACAATAGTCGAACAAGGATTTCTAATATTTTCTTCTGCTATAGGCAACTTCAGATTGCATACCAATTTCAAAAATTAATGAGTCAATTAAAAATTGTCATGTTCTTTTTATTTGCATTTAATATCCAAAACAAAGTAGATTTATTCCGTTCTCTCTATAAAAAATACTACTAAAAATATATGCATTATTAGGATTTTTAATAAGATGAGGATATTCAATCAAATAAAATATTTTTTTACACACAGTTGAATTTTATTTTCTAACCATAATGTTTACTTTTATGAAAACAAATGAATTTAATTTGTTGTATCATTAAGTTTTCTAATTTATAATTTTTGCAGTCACTAAATATCTTCAATTCGTAACGTATTGTAAACATTAGAAAAAAAATCTTAGTTCCTTTCATATATTTTAAATTTAAAAAAATGAAATAATTTTAGAAGGTTAATAATTGACCTCTATATGACATTGAGATGTTTACAATACCACACCATGCCTTCAATGAGATATTAATCCCGAATTTATTACGTATTTCAAAATCCAAATTATTTTCATTAATTTAAATATCCTGAAAGGTTATTTCTTTCATTTGAATACAGTTACGTGACTGATGAATGATATGCTTATTTTATATTTAAGCAACAACTTATTTGCGTTTCTTTTTAGATATTTTTATTGTCTCCTTAGACATTCATGCTTTGGAATTAGTTTATTTTTAAAACCGGTAATGATCGAATTATAGATATTATGTGAACAAATTACTTATTCTATAGTGTTATAATTAAACAAATATTCATTCTAAATTGTCGCAGAAACATGGTCCTGAATAAAAAGTATACCATTAGATACATTTATCCAAATGTATTGTATAATTTATAAGAGCTTTGTTATAAATAGCTTTTCTTTTGAAGGCTAACTTATTTTCGTTAAATCTTTTCCTGTTGTTGTGGAATGCATTTGCAACTAGTATAATTTTATTCATTTTTCATTTTCTTCGTTTTGATCTAATTTGTTATTTAAGTAAAGCACGATGATATAAATATTCTTAATCTGTCAAGTTGTAATTTTTAATATCTCTTACGAAATAACCAATACACAAGTTAATCAAAACATTTTAAAGAATATTATATTTCCATTGTGAAAATTTTAATTATATTTTTAAAGATATTATTAAATTATGCTATAAATAGAAAAAAGTACTTGCCGAATTTTAAATATACACTATTATAATCATTGTCATGTTTTTAATTGATAAGAATTTAATTTTATTCAAATTATATCCATCTATATTTTCCATATCCATTTTTGCGTGTATCAGTACTTTACAGTAGAGTCTATTAGATTTAAAGCTACCAAAAACGGCATAGATGTGCTTTCAGACTTCAAAATGTGTGCACGAAATGTTTTTTAGGACATTTTAATTAAATAAAAAAATCGCCAAATTTCGATTTTTTTTCCAGAATAAATTTATTATTTTAGTACAAATTTGATACTGCCTTCTACCATTCTTATTTTTTTAAAAAGCATTTTAATGATAATTTATTGTTAAATAATTTTTTTTTCAGAATTTTGGTATTTAAAGATTTTTTAAAGTAACTTTTGCTAAAAACTTTAATAATGTAAAATATGATTTTAAATACTTTCATTATTTTAATAAATATTTCCTCACCGATTAATTTCTATTGTTGAAAACTCTTAAAAATTTAGGAAAAATATCTGCTTTTTCATTTGAGGTATCAGAAATAAAATTACGCTACGACAAATGACAATGGACAGTTTTAAACTGAATAATCAGACATTTGAGAATTTAATGATATTACCTCTTGCAATTCAACTTCATTCTTAAATTTCTTTTTTTTTACTGAATCGTAAGCATTAAATTATTCATAAGAAATCCATTTAACAAAATCCATATTCTCAGTGAACCAGTAAGTCTCCCAAAGCTGTGATTATCTTTCTCTTGATACATTTTGACCAAATTTCTCAGTTTTAGAAAAAAGACAGCAAGTTACATTTCATTTTTTTTAGTTTATTACAATCATGAACTAGAGAAATTAAACGTACACAAATAGACGAATAAATATTTTCGTTGCTGATAATTTGATATAGAAAATTTGATCTATCAGATTTATTGAGCGTTTGTGTTACTGCTTTCACATATACATAGATATACGTTCATGATTCCAAAGACATTTTTTTTTTTGCTGTACTCAGGGAGACTTAAAACTTGATGATTCATTAATGTATTGTGACGAAATCAATATTTCTTTATATGACTATATCTTTTGAAATAAAGTGTGTCGCAAAATTAAAGCAAGATTTGAATTTCGTGCAGTAAAGTGTTGGTAAACTTATTAAAAAACATTTAACCGCTGATAGTTTATAGTTCGTAAAAATGGAGAGTTACACGATAGAATAACGTGTTTTCATTATTGAACAATATTTCAAAAATATTAAAGTCTTGCAGCCACAGTTTGAAAATTTCAGAACTGGTCCCCTAGATAGTGTGATTTAACACCATCGGATTTCTTTTTATGAGATTATATGAAGTCAAATGTCTAAGCCAACAAACCCCCAAGCACGCATCGAAAGAGGGAATTCAAAACTGCATCATCGAAATTCAGCCACATTTATTAAAATGATCTTGGAAAATTTCAACTGAGTAGTGCATGCGTGCCATTCAAGTCGTAAATGCTATTTTCCCTCTATGTTATTCCATGCATAATCCTATCCTGTGTACTTAACAAATCAATAAAAATATAACAATTTAAAGAAAAAAACTAGTTTTTTTTATTATGTTCAAATTTTGCTTTAACACGTTGCTCCATCGTATAACGCTCCACTTTTAATAATCCCAAATTAAGAGCTGCCATATAGTTTTTTTTAATACGGTTGCCAACACTTTACTGCACGAATGATGATAAATTCAAATCTTTCATTAATTTTGAGACATGCTTTATAAAACTGAATACCATGTCTTAGTATAAGTTAATGTACGAAAATTTAAAATGGCGCTATTTGTTAAATTTCGGAATGAAACATTTAAAATTACTATTAGTAATTAACTCATATGGAAGTATTTCCCTTCATATCCTCAAAGATTTTTTAGACTGGACAATAAGTCTTTTATTTCACTTACAGCTTCCACTTGTCGCCGCTTTTGCCCTCTTCGAAAAGACAGGAAATTGGAAACTGTTTAAATAGTTGTATCCATTTCTGGAGACACAGGAGAAAGTAACGACAGCAACGTTTGGGGTTGGAAATGAGGGGACAAGAGGAGATTCTTAAGAGAATTCCGGTTCCCCCAAATTGCTCCTTTACCTCAAGAACAAGGAGCTTTGCCATTTTGATTCAGTTTCCGGCTTCGTTGTTAATGTCTTCAGCCTCTCTTACATTCGCCTTCCTTCTAAGTATTTCGAATTTTAATTAGGAAACTCCGATCTTGCTAATGAATAAAGTTAGATCAGAATCAGTGTCTTTATTTGGAGCTTCAGCTATTCTAATGAATGTATCTCTAAAAGTAATGTATTTATTTATATAAATTGCTTATTTATTTTTTAAAATCTTTGTGTATTATTTTATTATTATTATTATTTTGTTTTTCTAAGAATTTGATATGCCAAAAATTAATAATTGTAAACATTAATTTATTATGAGAAATTTAGTGTTTTAACAAATTTGACGTCCTGTATTTGATTTTCAGATAAGAATATAGTTAATAAATGGAATTTTCAAGACAAATATTTTATTTAAACATTCACTGTTCACAAACCCAAGATCGATCAAATCGTACATAATTTTTTTTAATAGTTGCTTACAAGTTTTTTTATGCTTTTCCATGTTTATACTCTTTTTGATACGAATGACTGCTAAATTAAGGAATATTAAAAATCACAAGCTTTCTCATCACAGAGAAAAATATTTTTTTTAAATATAATGAAAGATAATATTTATATATTTATATAAGGAAAGACTTGAATTTTTATTAATTTTATTTTCCGTGATCTAGCAAACTATAAATACTACTTATAGTTAAAATATTATTAAATTTCAGAATAAATATAACTTATTTGTTTTTGTTTAAAATACGACAGTTCATTTATCTTACTATTCTTTCGAATATTAAATAGCTTGTTACGAACTTGTTTATATAGGTACAAGTTTTATAAAGTTAAATATATACTCAATGTTTCATTTTAATTCATTATAATAGTTTTAAACTTCTCAAAATTGGAAAAAAATGTTTAAGATACTTCTACTTAACTATCGTAACGCATGTTTTCATGATGTCTAATGTTTCTATAACTTTATTGATGGTTTTTTTAGCCTGGAATATGCCCCTTACTTTTATTTTCGCTATTTAAAATAAGAGATTTATAGAAAAGAGAGGGCAAGTTTTTAAATATATATAAATGTTATTATAATTAAGAATATTTTATTATTGTGAAAAACAACTTAGTTTTAGTAAATCTTCTTCCAAAGTTGCTAAAAGAACCTCGAATTATAATGAAAAATGCTCAAATGGGATTGTTTTTTGTTATTCAGAATTGCAACGTTAGTTTTGAAATTTATTTGTTTAAAAAACTCAGCTCCTCACCGAATTCTATAGATTAATTGTTCTGATAAATTTAACTGAAATTTTATCAGAAAATTTGATAAGAAAATTTTCCAATTTCTTATTAATTTCTTTTTTGATTTCTTATTAATTTCAGATAATCAGAAATTATCTGAAATTTATCAGAAAATTTAATAATTATTAAATTTAATCAGAATTTATTTCGATTAAAGTTATCAGAATAATTTCTGGTAATTTATTTATTTTTAATTATTTTTATATTTTCAATGATTCTCATAAGATTTGATCTCCCAATGTTTCTACAAATTTCAATGAAAATATTTTTTTTAAAGGGCGTTAAAATTAAATTAAGGTAATATCTTTTTATAAAACTGTGCAATTTTTATATATAAAACGATGTTAATATTATATTTTCAGAATGATAAAATTAAATTTTATTACTATTCTTTAGAAAATAAAAATACATAGTTATGAAAATTCTTATTTAATTCTAATTGCGGCCAATACTGACATTCTAAGCTTATAATCATGTTCATTTAATTGCATTAAGAAAAGATTTGATTTCATCAAAAATGTAATATGCTCATCAAATGAATTGAAACTATAAAAATTAATGATGTAGTGATATAAGAAGAATCAGTAGAGTCTGAAGGAAGTATCAATTATTATTGCTTAATATATGCATGTTAAATTTTTAATTATTTTTATTGATTACTACCATTAACTTAGTCATTAGCTAACATTTAATAAAATATTACAAAAAAACACTGATAAAATGCACGTATATAAAGAAATGAGATAAAGTTAATTTATAAAGTCGACTTATTTCCTTCAGTTCTAAAGGAAAATAGATTACACAGCAATAGGTTTGACATCAGCTTGAAAATCAGAACTTTAGTATTTGTGCTATGAATAACACTGAATTATTATTATTGTTCAAAAATTAAATCACACTAATTTTGAATTTTTTATTTAATTTATTAACTGAATTCTTATTTCTTTAATTGTACACACTTTTATCTTAAAGGAAAACGATTTTCAATCCATTTTGCGGAATTTGCGGGAAAATGAAGCATATAAAATAGAACAAAATATTTTAATGGTTCACGTTGGTGAAAAAAAATTGAAACGACGTAAATTCTTTATTTTTTCAAGCCCTTCTACAGTGGATGGGGTCAATTTTCCAATATGGTGTTAATCTTACAGCATATATTTACTTAAGAAACTCCTTTCTCTTATACTGCCTTTTTCCGCGCGATGCCATAGACCAGCTTATATTTATTTCACTTCCAATACCACTCTCATTTTGAAAATAATCGAATTTTATTTTTAAACTTTTTTTTTCTTTCGCTCGTGCAAACTTTATACTTGTTTACGTTGAGTCAACTTCTCCTATAGCTTACAGTATGAAATAGAAGTATTGCCTTTGCAATGAGCTCTAAAAAAATACATTTTTTTATGAATGAAATCCTTTTACCAATTTTATAAATGTTATTGAAATAAATTTGGTGAAATCTAGTGAAAGCTATTGTGATTTTGTAGAAACTAGTGGAAATATTTGGTTAGAAATTGAATAATGTAAATGCGTTGGTATTAAAGAAAAGAAGCTTTGATATTTAAAATAAATAAGATCAACAAACGTAATTTCGTGTATTCAGAAATTATTGGGAGAAAACTCCAAAATTTCGTCAATTTTTAATTAAAATTAAAAAAAAAATCGCTCCGAGGTACACATTTCTATCCACTAAAGCATGCATGTACCAAGTTGGTTGCTGTAAGTCAAACAATCTGAGCTGTAAAGCGTCAACATATAGATACATATTCATGTTTATTATAAGTTAAGATTGACATTTAAATAATCTGGTGCTGTTATCACAATATATTCTGAAAAAAAATATTATATATTTAGTTCATATTGATTACTTCTAACCTAAATCTTTTGGTTATACATAGTGCTATGCTGAAACAAAATAAAATAAAATATTCTTATTTCAATTAAAAACTCTTTATACCATAAAAAATTGAAAAAAAATATTTTACAGAAAATATTATTCGGGAAATTGTTTTACAGAAATAGTCAAATGGAGAAACTGAGTTTTCTGATTCTTTCGTTAACCCGTCAACATGTATGGAATATTTTTAACGAAATTCTTTCTCCTTTGTTTAAAAATGAATTTATAAACGTTTGCACTTACTTCCTATATATTCATGCGGGTACTAGAAGATGAAGAAAGGAACAGCAGAATTCGATGAAATAATTTATCACATTTTTTACCAGATTGCTCCCTAACTTGAAATTTCTGTTAAAAATTCATTTTATTTTGAATGAGAAACTATAAAAACGTTTTCTGAATATATATATAAAATGGAACACAAAAATAATGAATTTTAAAAATTATATGTTTAATTTTTTTTATAAATAATTAAAAATGTAAACTACATGTAAAATATAGATTTTTTAAATTCTTTTAATATTTTTATATAGAACAAAATTACTTACTTTAAAGATAAAAAGGAAATGAATACATAAAAAGTATAGAAAAATAATTCTGTGATAAGTTTTGGCTTTTCGTATTGAAATATGTATTTGCATCTTAAATAGAGCATATTTGAACAAAAAATTAATATACTAATAAAAAAATAATAAAAATAATATATGATTATATAATATAATAATATACATATTTTTTTTCCAATAGAGAAAAAGATAAAAAGTACCAGACAATTTGGTATCAAAATAACTTTTTTCGAACTTTTTAAATAAAATTGTCATACATTTAATCCATAATTAGTATTCGATTTTGTAACAATTAATATTTTAATTAGGAATTGGAGAATACGCAGCAAATTATACAGAATTACCAGAAAATGCATATAATAACATTTGAAATTTCATTGAACTTTTTCTGTAGTTATTTTAACGTAAGCTTCTTTCATTAAAATGCATAGATCAGCAGGGACAGAAACCTTAGACAATCACCCAAGCAAGCTGTTCTAAAATATAATCCTGTTCTAAAATATAATCCTTGGCTTCAAAAATTTTACTTATAAGTCAAGAATTTGCCCACGTTGCTTTTAAATTAAATTGTTATTCGGAATAAAAATAGCATTTTTGAAAATTTATCCAACTTATAATTCAAAATTATTTGCAATAAAAACCAAATAAAACTTTTTCAGCAAATTTTATGCAGTAAATTTTTTTATAGATGCCTAAAAATAGAATTCCTTACTAGTTTAGCTAGGTTATAAATGTAATCGCATTTTAAAAGTTCAAAATAAATGTCTAATCCTCTTACTTTTTTCTTATTAATTTACTATAAATTTTTGAAAACTTATTAGTTTTTTTTATAATCTTTTCAATCGATGAACAATAAATTATTTTTTGAAAAAATGGCATTTTAAGATATGATTCTTTTTCAAAAGATATAAATGTTAAACATAAAAAGTTATCTGATATGAATGAAAATAGAATGGAGTCTATTTTCTTTGTATAAAACTCTTATTTTAAACTGTTATCTTTAAGTACAGCAGGGTTAAAGATTTCTTTTTTTATTATTAAATAATTTAATTTAAATTCGCCTTCTGCGGCTTTGCAAGGAAAGAATTTTATGATCAATTTTTCACTCATTACTTCAAATACAAAGTCCTAAAATTTTGTACATCTGTTGAATATCAATGGCAAAAGAATATATTTTTAAATAATTTTGGAGCTTTTAATTATTAATCAACATATCTATTTAGCTAAATATTGGCTTCAAAGAGGTGATTACATCTAAATGAAATTTGAGGGTATCAACTTTTAGATTTTATATTATCATTTCAGTATTATGTAAAATATTATTTTCTTTGGGGAGATATTGAATAAGATTCTGTAATCTATCTATCTATATATATAATATAAAACTATATGCCCGTTTACTTGTTTCAGCCTTATATAATATACCAGATTCTTTTAAGGATTCCGACGAAATTTAACCTATGCCTGAACAATAAGAAAAAGTAAATCTATTTAAAAGTTTCTATGTTTCCTTAAGGGGAGTGAGTTATGGGAGATTAAAATTATGGACCTTTCTGTGAATTAGAAAAGGGGTAATTTAAAACTGAAAAACGTATACTCTGGAAATATCCTACAGTTTTTCTGAATTAAGCAATGACGAAATAAAATTTAAGCGATGAAAAAAGTTAAAAAAATCTGAAAAACACATTTGGAGGGTCGAGAATCTGAAGACACATTTTTTTCAATTTTAGACTAATCCTTTTTCATGTCTGGGAGAGTTCATAATTTCAATCGCAAAAATCTCCACCAATTTTACAGATAACTTCATGAAAAAATGCTACTTTTTTTTAAATCATGGTTTATCGTACGTTTTTTTTTATCTTGACTTTGGTCGAGTTCCTTTATCTTTTGAGTTACTTCCTTATTTCACCAATTGGAGCCCTCTAATTTGTCTCAGCGAATGCAGCATTATCACTTTATTATGGCTTAGCTAACACCAAATATCATTTTGAATTTAAAAGATTTAAAGAACGTTAGCCATCATCTTGTTTGTATCACTATGCAATATTACTAAATATATTTAAATATTGTACATATATTTTGAATGAAATTACTAATTATATATAATTATGTAAATATTTTTTTCATTTACATCCTTGCGTTTTTTGTCTAAAATATATTACTTCATTTTTTTAAATAAAAAAAAGGAATATTTTTGGATACAAACTAATAGCATTTTTTCTACCTCATACTATAAAATGCTTCTTACCTTTTTTTGTCAAATAAGCGTGAATATTTTAAAATTGAACATAAGAGCAATCCTTCTATTTTACACTATAGGAAAGGGAAGGTGTTGATCAAGTGAAATAAAGGAAATATTTGCATATGCAAAATAGGAAAAAAGAAGGAAAAAAATTGAATACCAATTTTTTCAAAATAAGACTGATATTGAAATAGATATGAGTTACTCCAAGATTTATTGAACAAAACTTCTGGATTAAAAAAAAGGGGGAAATCATAAATAAATATATTTTTTAAGATCAGGGAAAAGTCGGTAAATCTAATCTCATTGATTGTAGAAAAGACTTGAAAAAGCAAAGAATTTCCCATTACTTCAATTTTTCTCACCCAAAATAAGCCATTAAAATATTTTTCCTTCACTTTATATGCCTCGTTTTCCTACAAACCCCATAAAGAGAATTCTAGATCGTATTCCTTAAGAGAAACAATGAAAGAAATAAGGTCATCTTCTTTAGTGCTTTTCACTATTTGCAGCTATTTTTGTTTGGATTGTAGACCACCCATTTTAAGTATGATGTAAAACTGTTGTAGTCTATTTTATTTTCTTGATGAATGAAGTCATTACTTGAAGCTCTATGAGTCAATTACCTACCACTAATCTCTTAAAATATTTTATTTTGCGTATTTCTATTACATTAAAGCTAGTTCAGATGTTTCTAATCGATCCATCTTATTTTGTCAATCATGTATTATACATACTCATATGCTAAGAAAATTGTTGCCACGACCAACAAAAGAGAAAGGTATTTTTTTTTCTTTTCTTCTGCTGGAAAATGTTGAATTTCAGCAAGTTTTGAAATGATTTGACCGAAGGAAAGATGAAGTCCTTAACTGGGAATGTAAGAATTTAAATGCGAGTATCAGTCGGACAAAAAAGCAATTTACTTTTAGGTTAATTCTTAATTTATTTAAAAATAAATAACCATCTAGAAAGAATAATCGCTAGTAAATATTTAAGTATTAATATTTATACATATTAAAAATAATTTAGAATTTCCACTACAGGTTTTTATGGCGTTATATTTAATTTATCGCTCACGATAGGAGTTTCAACGTAGTCTGTTTTGGATGTCCTAGTTTTCAAGAAAAATAGTCATGGTCATTTGTTCTTGTTTTGTTTCTCTGCTAATTTAATTTCTTATTTCTCATTTCATTGAATAAAGCAACATCATATCACTGCTAACAGGAGAATTTTCTATACTAAAAAAATTGATAATTTTTTTGGTTAATATAAATGGAGGAAAGTGAAATTGATGATCAATAAAATATTAATAAGTTTCAAAAAGACAGTTAAGTCTATTTTATAGAAAACGCCATTCATTTCTAAATTAATTTCAATGTATATTAATTATATATATTTATTAAATCTTTATAGCGATGATTTTTCTTTCAATTCTTATATAGGTTTTATGGCAGTTAAATTTCAGAATGTATTTATTAAAACTTTTAAGTAGGTAGTAATTTTTAAAAAATATTCTTTTGAAATATACACGAGTTTTTACAAAATATATTATTTTAATTTTTTTGATAAATTAACAAAACTTCTTAATATAATGGCATGCATATGACTTTAAATTATAACTGTGAAATACTTTCGCTGAAAATAAGAAACATTTTTATATTAAATTATTTTTCTCATTAATAGTAAAAATATCATCCAATGAAAAAAAGAAGAATGTCTGCTGGTGTTCATTAGACCAAGTGTTTAATTTTAAATCGTCTAAATTTAGCACAAATACACTCTGAAAAATAGGAAACACGAGCGATTTTGTTTGAAAATTCAATTAGAATATTTATTTATTAAAAATTAAACGAGATTTGAATTTCTCTGATGTATTTTTCGAAAATATTAATGAACAAAAATATTTTTACGTTATTTTTTTCAAATTCAAAAAATTGTATTTTTAATGGTATCAATGTTAGCTATATCAATACAACTTCACTACAAAATAAAAGCCACTCTGGTTTTTTCTCTCCTTCTTTATCAAAGTGATTCTATATTACAGGCAAGTTTTTGCAGAAATATTGGAAGATATCCATATGTAATTATGGAATTTTATACCTTATTTTTTAATAATTTCCAGTTATTTATCCATAAATTATACTTGACAATCAGAATGTATGATTTTCTAACCATATGATAGCGGCAAAGGGAAATAATGCAGTTGTTGCAATGACATAAGAATAAATACATTTCAGTGTGTAAAATCATTTGCTTGTTTAGTATTCATTTCTACACTATTACTGTTCGTTCTTCTGTTCCGAAACTTTCCGCTTTTTTTGCGCATGCGTCAGGAGGCGTTTATTTTATCAAGAAAGACGAGAAGAATTATAAAATTAGATGTTTACATTTAGATATTTAGCAATACGTTGAATCAGATTATTCCCAGTATGTGGAGGAGTAATAATCGTTTATCTTTTTGCGAACCACCCCTTAGCTAAATATAATCATCGGAAAGGGAGAATCTCAAATTCCGAATGAACAATACATTAAATTATGGAAATTATCAGAAAAAAAATAAATATATTGTATCTGTACAATGCATCTTTACATTTACTTAACTTTTTCTTTCTTAAAATGCTATTTAATTCGAAAGCTGTATATTATTTCATTTGTTTTTTTAATTCTTTGTTTGACTTATCTTTCTATCTGGAAGAAACTCGTATACAAATTTTTAAAATTCATCGTCTGGTATAAGTTTTCTTCTATTATCTTTTATCATCGAATTTACAGTTTTTCTGATCTTAGTTGGCGTTGAAGGAAATTTCTTAATGAAACGTGAAATGTTTAGAAAACGGTATCATCAAGAAGAACGGAATCTATGCATTATTATTTATCACTGTACAGTATATTTTATATTTACTTAAATTTTTCCTTTCTTGAAATGCTTTTTAATTTAAAAGCTTCATAATGTCACTTCCTTTCTTTTTATAGTTCTTTGTTTCATTTAACTTTCTATATAGATGAAACTCATACACAAATTTTTAAAATTCATCGTATGGACTAAGTTTCTTCTATTATCTTTTATCATCGAATTAACAGCTTCTCTGATCTTAGTTGGCGTTGAAGGAAATAATAAAACGTGACAAGTTTAGAAAATATTACTATCAAGAAAAACGAAATCTATGTATTATTATTTCCCGATCCGATTCAGAAGTGTGTTTTACGAAATCCGTCGAAATTGCCGAGGTTCGTTCTTCAAAGAACAAGGCGGATGCATTTTGTGCAGAATGCATCATTTAACCGTCGGTACCACGTTCCTTGCGTCGACAGTGCACTAATCCGCAGGTTTACTGGAAAACGTGACCAAAATACAAACACCCACTTTTGCGAAAAGTTCCACCTTTCAATTGAACAGATGCTCATTGGTCTCCCATAGGGAAAGAGGCATATTTTCTCAATTCATATGGATAAATATCGAAGGAAATATTTGCACAGTTTTAATACATCACATATTTGGAATTTAAGATATTTTTCTTAATATTGAAAACATTTCTTTAGACTTCATCAAATATGTATAAATACACTTTAAATTATTCTTTTGCCTCATGATATACATGAATATAATAATTATTCGAATTACTATTTTGATAGTAATTCCATTACTATAATTATTCAGATAAAATAATTATAGTAATCACAAGAATGGAGAGGAATGAAATTACTATTCTAATCTGAATGTCTTTTTTATATTCTCGAATACATAGCATAGAGAAAGAATAGTAATCGTCAAAAAATTTGAACTCGAGATTTTGTCGAATCTTCACGTCTTAGAACTTTATGAGTTCGAAAAAAAAACTTTTTTGAACAAAGCTGCTGAAATCTGACATACGATCTTCAAATTCAATTTGAAGATTTCAATCAAATTTTGAATGAAATCCGCTCAGAGGAAGTCTGTCCTTCCGTCTGTTGGTACTCAAAATTAATATCTATAGTTTAGATATCTATCAAATTTTGAGCGAAATTCGACTAGGATTTTGTGCCTACAAGTGTAATTTTACGTCAAATTTTAATTCAGTCGATTTGAAAAGAAAAACACATGTCTAAAATGCAAATTTGATTTCCGGGTATTATTAATAATTTGCCAGAGATTAATAACCACAATGATGATGCGATAGATTCAGTGAAAATGCTAGATTCACGCCAAAGGTAAATATTTCGTAACAATTGTACGTCAAAGCTATGCAATTAGAGTATAAGCGAGAAAGTTTTGGGATACCAATCCAGATAGATATGACTATAAATAATCGAATATGACTATAAATAATCTATAATAAATCGAAAGAAAATCTAATGAATAATACCTATCTTTTTGAATTACTATAAGTCATATTTAAATTCAAGAATTTTACATCTGCTTAGTTAAATAAGACATGCGAAACCATATCTACTGAATCGATGTCTGAGATTTGTTTTATTTTGTAAATATCCTGTCGAAATCTAGAAATACTTTATAATATCAATTAGAGCGATACTGTATATCATGGCACTTCCTTTTTCATTATTTTAAAATTTATGAATTCGAGGAATTCGATTATGAAATGTACGCTTTTCTAAATTAAAGTTCTTGATTCCTAAGATAATTCAAAAACAAAATAAAATAATTTCATCATAATAGTTGAAATTTGTATTTTAAATAAGTAGAATCAATATCAACCTTCTAATTGTTGATTTTTTTTAAAAAAAATCTGTGGTTAGATGTAGCGTTTAAAACCAGTTCCAATATGTTTTCAAATAAGCAAACTGTTTTCACATGCTACCCAATAATTTAAAATCTTTAATAATAAAATTTTAAAAGTATGTCAGATTCTAAAATATGTTAGCTTACTAAAATCTCAAGATGCAGCAAAAAAAAAAAGACTATCGTTTAGTCCGCGGGAATAAGTAGTAGTTTCAAGATTAACGAATGTTTATATTTTCAATTCTACTTTTAATTAGAAAATATTGTATATCAATTAAAATCTACATGAGAAGTTAAATATTTAATTTCCAAATTTTATGTGTAAGAAAAAAAAAATTAAACTTAAAAAAATATTGTTTCTTAGTATATTGTTTCAATAACACTCTATTTTAATAAGAAGAGCAAGAACAAGAAATAACCAATGCATCTTTCTTATAATATTTTCTTTCATATATGTATGACTGTTATTATGATATATATCTGGAAGAGCGTTTATATATATATATATATATATATATATATATATATATATATATAATATGTAATGATATTTTAATTCTAATTTTAATTTAATTAATTTCCAAGATTTTATCTTAATTTAGCTCATAGTAACTTCATTCTAAAAAAATTCTCTTATTACCGTGATCCAATTCCACTTTCGGTTTAATTAATTTCTCTATAAAACTAATGCGCAATCAGTACTACGTATCAAATGAAAGTGATATTACCGTTGCCTTTGTCAAAGATCAACATATGCATTCCATCGGCACGTGGCCGGAAATCCTATGTTATATAAGACTAGTGATCATTTGTTTCGCCCTTCTATCTTACTTCTGCTTTTGTGCTACGGTGCGTCTGCTTGTAAATAAATTGCTTTCCCGAGATGGATATTAAAAAAAGAATAAAACGAAATTAAAAATACAACGTCTCGGCTATGCATTCAAGCCTGCACTCTGCTTCAACTAAAATAATGTTACATATATATATATATATAATATACCTGAAAGTGTTTTTACGAAGCAAATATTTAGATACGAATCAGTTAATGATTATATATGAATATTTTCTTATCTTACCAGCATATGAACTGGTCATTTAAATAAATAAAAAAAATCCTGAATGTACTTAATTTAACATGTTATTCGGAACAATCTACCATTTTATAGTTTATCTATCATTACTTATATTGTTGAACTTACACTCAATTTTACCATGATGAAATCGGGTCTGAGATGACACTATATGACATTGTCAGCATGAGAGCTGATAGAAAAAGTCTCTACTAGTTAGTTATAAAATGTAAAATGTTAAATCACTTTTTTTTCCAGGAAAGACACCTATATAGATAAACTTTAAAAGCCAAATATTTTATAAAAATCGTAGGAGCCGTTTCTAAGATACACGGCATATATATATATATTGGGTTGTTCGGAAAGTATTTTTTTTTTTTGTGGAAATGAAAGACAGTTTTCGTATAATAAACAGATACTTTATTAAATTATATATTGGCCGTTCTGGTCCAACACCTTTTGCCATCTTTCTGGTAGTAGCATAATTCCCCGTTCAAAAAATTTTTGGTCTTTGCTGCCAAAAAACTGATCGAGATGGTTTTAGACCTCCTCATTTGAGGTGAAGGTTTTACCGTCTAAAAAATTTAGCGAACCAGTTCTGGCACTGGCATACTGTCAACACACCTTCTCCATACACATAGGTCTATTTCTTTCTGGCTTGAATAGCATTTTTACCCTTTCTGTAGTAAAACAGTAAGATATGTCGAAAATGCTGCTTATCGCTCTCCATATTTCAAAGGGCACCAACCAAAAACTACTGCGTAGAATTAATTGGAATTTTTCACACATAATCCTTGCTATATGAGCTCTCAAAGCATATAAAAATTATACGGCTTAAATGTGAAGTTGGGTGCAAATAAATACAATTATATCCTCTGTCGGGAAAAAACGAAATTACTTTCCGAACAACCCAATATAAATATAATATGTACAAGAATTTCTAGTTTAAACTTAGAAGGTAAAATCCTGTGTTATTATTTCGTATACAAATCGGCCAAAAAATGTATCTTTTGTAATTTTAAAATAAGTTTTTGTCATACTGTCATCAAAACCATCGCAAAATAATAAAATGAACAGCAGTAATATATGCACATCCATCATAGCAAAGATTAAATACAAATTTTAATAAAAATATAATGAATCTATTAAAATTATATTTCTTGCAAATCTTTTTTTGATAAATTAATTTCAAATTCTAAGGAAAAAAAACATTATATATTGCAAATCATATTAATTTGAGAGAAATGTTTCTTAATATATAACATTTATGTTTTGTTGAATATTGAAACTATATATTTCTTAGAAAGGACAACAAAAAGTATTGTGTGAATATTTTCCTCCCGAAACCATTATTCACCCCCGTCGGCCGAAGCGCGCATATTTTTCGATAAATAGTGAATTCCTGAAACAGCAACTGATATAAACTTTTTCTGACCATGAATCAAAATTTTATGAGCTTTACTTGTCAGACGGTGCCAAAAATATTTTTTCCACAATTTCTCTTTTACTGATTGAATATCGCAAGTTACGGAAAAACAGTGAATTATTTATGACACTAAATGCTCATGACATTATTTCAATAGCTCGCTTTCTTGTTAGTTGCAACATTATATAAATATAAAATGTAACTCAACTACTATATTAGCAGTCATGTTACTATTTTTGTGTAACTAAACCCTTTTTACTCAATACTATTGATATAAAAGTTTGTATTAACCTACCGAAACGAGCCATCTAGAGTTTTATTTCACAGGAAAAGCCGTGTGCACCCTTCACCCATTTGTAGGAAAGGGTGAGGGGGGGGGTGCCAGCTCAGACAGCAGATAAAAATTATGAGGTCCTCCTAAAATAGCCCTAGTGTTTCTTTAAAATGAGATGTTAACATGACTAAACCTTTGGCATTTGAGAAAGGCATAAGTTAATCAGATACATTCAAACTTGATATACTTATCACTTGCATGTTAAAATTCTCTAACATTTTTAGAGGCAAATATTTGCTGTGATAATATTTTTCTACCATTCAACAAATGGTATCCTGATAGTAAAAACGCTGCAACGTGTCTCTCATTATAAATAGAATAACTGACTCTTTCAACCAGATGCTTTATCAGGAATATTTTTAGTATTTAATTTCAATTATCTGTGTTATGCACTAGCCGCCTTTGATGATCAGCTGATTCACCCGGAACCTTGGTTATATTTAATTACATTAAAAAACTTTATATATAAATTCATTTACATGATTTCCTCAGATTGTCAGACATTGCAGTAGTGTTATTTTTCTTACGTATGTTCTGTTTATTATGCTATTTAATGGAGGCCAATCCCATGACATCATAAAGCTATTAGAAATGTAATTGTCCTGTTCATCAATCTTCAACATTACGCAGTATTGTGATTTCAATGTGTTGTATTATTATTTCTTAAATTATACAGATGTTAAACAGAATTTTTCTTCAACTTTCAACAACAGAAGAAAATCACAAAGTATTTGATGCATGATTGAAAATGGTTAGAATTTCCGAACAAAACTGCACTATTAACAAACTTATCAAAATTTGTTATCAAATGTTAGTTGTAGTTTCAAAACAATTACAGTTGATTTCACCCTACTATTAGAAAATCATAAAACATATAATAGCATTTAAAAATACAGTTTAGAAATCCACAAGACAAAATTAAACTATTTTAATAGAATCATCAGCCAATTTGCGAAAAAGTTTATTCAAACTTCATAAAAAAATTAGTTTTTGAGGATATGAACTTTATTTGAAAAAATAAAATATTATATTCATATCCCATTTTCAGTTCACTTAATAGGTATATGTTGAGGTAATTGTTTTTTTCAGTAAAGGAATGCGTATTTATTTCTATCTCCTGTGACATATGAAGGCGGATAAAAAATGTCTTCTGTCAAGAAAAACTCAAAAAGAATTTTCTTATTATCACTTTTCTTCATTTAATAATTTAAGCGATACTAGTGAGAATTTTTTTCCTATCTTTCTCGTTAATCAAGCTAAAATATTTTAAAGAGACAAAATTCCAAAAGCCGCTTTCTCCAAGAAATTATTTTTCTTATGTATTCCATGATGAATATGCAGAAACTTAAGATGATGGAAACACATTTAAATAGATTATTACTCAGCAGAAAATGTTTCTCAACTTAAAAAATGGAACAGTGAAATAAATGTTATTTGTGTCCTTAAATGGAAAAAAAAAATTGTACGAAATGCTCAAAAGTATTCCTATTACTTTGTTACAAAAAAAAAAGATAATTATGATTTCTTAAAAATGATTAATTTTAGTAAGATGGTAAAAATCTCCACTTTATGTTTTCAGCTACAGGAATTTTAAAAAATTACCTTTCTATAAATATACAAAAGAAATTGTATTATTTCAATTGTTTTATTGTCACGTAGATACTATAGTATAGAACTCAATGACACACACAAGAGGTAGAGTTAAGCTAGTTTATTTACTAAACTCAGAACACAGGGACTGGCAAATCTTCTGCTTTTATACTAGCAGGAAAAGTTCCAGAATACTTTTCTGGAGACAGTAAGAAAAGTCCAGAACACTTGTCTGTAAACTAAAGAAATGTCCAGAATCTTCTGGAACATGAAATAAAGGGAAACATAAAATCAAGAAATTAAGTATTTACACAAACTGTTAATCGCATTGTCTTTAGCGGGATTCGAACTCACAATCTCTTGATTATGAGATCAGTGCTTTGACCATGCGGCCATGGAGAATCGACTGCCTCTTTTCAATGCGGAAATATCTTATATAAAATTAAATCTTTTTCTTTCTTAAATTTCTTATCTTCTAATTTTAAATAAAAGAGGCAGTATAATATATATAAGTTATTAGGTTATAGGATATTGTATGGTAGAGTCTTGAAAAAAAATGCTGATGAATTAAATTAGTTTACAATAAGCATGGAGGATTAAAGACCAATTTCAAATGTAATTTTCAGATCTTAACCCTTTGCACTCGAAACGATATTTCGACGTGCAATTATTCACTTAATATATAGACCTGTTTATGACACTAAAAATAAATACACGCAACCATTTACAGTTCAGCAGGTATTTTTAACAGCTAAAATTCAAAAAATAAATAAAGGTCAAAATGATGCACCGTTTTGAATAGCGACTGAGAGTTACCATTCGGGTGCAAAGGGTTAATGTCAGTGATCTAAATTATAACCACTGGAG
>JAPMOR010018363.1:641240-727436 GCA_026543865.1 Argiope aurantia | reverse complement strand
TTATTATTTTATGACTTATTAATATTATACATTTAATATCATTTCAAGACTTTAATTACTTCTTCGGTTCAAATATGTTTATTCAAAATCAAATTCCTTAGATCGTTTTCTTATTATTAATTACTATTAATTACTAAAGTTTACTTTTTCATTCACAATATGAATTCAAATGTAAATTAATTCAAATTTCTTTCTAATGATAAGAAAACGATTAATGTCAAGAAGATGCACACTGAGTAATTGAATGGATTTAAATTTTTAAATTAAAATGGAGTTAAAACTTGATACAAAAAATTGTTTCGGTAATTGATTGAATAACTCAAACGCATTGGGGAAGAAATTTCAATGAATGGAATATCAACTCTTTAATTTAGAATGTGATAAAAATATTTCTCAAACTAATTAGATAGGAAACTCACTCAAATAAATAATTTTTAAATTGTTAAAAATAATCATACTGAAAACATGTTTCAAGCAACATAAATTGTTTTATGTGAGTTTTAGTAACAAAAGTATAACTGAAAAATCTCGAAATCTAAATTTTTATTCAAATCTCTGATTTTACGAGTGACATTTTGTAAAAAGTTTTAACATATTAAAATTAAAACAAAGCAATTCCATTCTTTCAAGTTCAAAACTAATGGATTTTGGAAGCCTTGAATTTGAAGTTTTCTACGATTTAAAACTATTTTAATGATTCCCTCAAGAGAAAATCCTTCATTTATATGGCACTCTTCTTTAAGATTGCCGTTGATTGGTCAAAAATAATGTTATTCAAAGGTTCTTACCAACTCCCAAATATTTTGCAAATTATGACTTAGATGATTTACAAATTATGACTTAAGCTTAAGTGAATTTAGATAGCTTATTGAATAAGGTTTGCAAATAAATAAAAAAAATTAAATAAATAAATTTTACAAGTCAAGAGATAAAAATTTAATAAGCTTTAGAGCTTTTACAAGTCTTCGTTTGTATTTTAATTTTTTCAAGACTTAAGGGATATTTTATATTCAAATTAATGTAAATTTTTTTAAAAAATCAGTCTTGGAAGGGTTAAACGAAACCAATAGATAATTTTTTAAATTTCTTTATATAACTTTCTAATATTCCAATTTTTTATTTTAATTATACCTTTTTTATTAATAGCAATATTAATTTTAACCAATTAATTGGCTCTTATATTGTTGTATCACATGACAAGGTAGTAGAGTTATGTAATAACTCTATTACCTTGTCATTTGATACAACAGTAGGCGTTACCTTATTAACATCAAGGTACATTTCTCATAATCCTCCTTAGGGATTATTATTAGATTGTTTTTCTGAGTGAGTGTCATGTACATTTCTTGTTCGTGTTTGTTTTGTATTGTGAAATGTGCAGCCTATAAAATGACTAAATACGTTTTCCTGAAAATCGTATATTACTTTCATCTACCTCATAATGAAGTTATAAATAATCTCATCCCTCTACATTATTAAGTTTTTATATAATATATTTTAAACTTATATATCCAAATTCTCAATTTCGACATACGAACTCTGTGATGAAATTCATTTTTAAAATGATATATTGAAGAATTTTTTTCTGCTGTTTCATCAGTTCTAGAAGAAAAACAGTTTTGAAAAGTAAAATATATACATCCTTTTGAACTTTTCGGGTTTAATTACTTTCCACTATAACTTTTTTTAAATTTCACGTTTAGAGTTTTCAGAATCACCAATAAAAGAAGCCATAAAAGATGCCAGCCACTATAAAGACACTTTCTAAAAGAATCTAAGTTCTAACTGACTTTTATCCAACTTTATCTCATTAGCGAGATAGGAGTTCCCAATTAAAACACGAAACACTCGGAAGGTTAAGGAATGTGAGCATCGAATAGACAGAAGACGTTAGAGACGAAACACGGAAAGTGAATCAGAATGGGAGACTACATTCATTATTTGAAAGAAAATGCAGTTGCGGGGATTCAGGAAGGGAAAAATATCATGTCTCCTTTACTTGGGTAAAGAAAGACCATGTAGCTCAAATGGCGCTATCTAAAAGGTATTTCTCATGATCTCTAGAAAGAATTGCTAGTTATTTATATTATTTCTATTTCCATGCATTTTTGAAGAGGACAAAAGTGGGAAGTAAAATTTTGGAATAAAATAGAAAAAATCAGTGGATGAATAGATTAATTGATTTTTTTTTCCAAAAAATTATCTCGGTAGTTGACCTAAAATTTTACGAAATTTGTTGGGTTTTGATACGATTTGGAAATTGTCCAGAGAGTTTTAAATTGATTTTCTTCCAATTGCCATATTTTTCTTTATAATACGTAGTTTATAATTTGTTTTCTGCCTTCAAGAAAAATCTCTGAGTTGGAAAATTTCTAAAATCTTATGAAACATTCCATTTAAAATGATCGATTGTATATGTTTTTAGTAATTTTGATTTTGCAGACCATAATTACTAATTTAGTTACTAATAGCAATTACGTTATAATGAATGAATCTCGAATTAAAACATTATTTTTTCTAAGCTTCGTTCAGTCTCCATATAAATCAATCTACAAATGTTCCCAGAAATTGTATAATTGATATTTCTGATCAGCAGATATGAAAGAAAATTTCAGCACACTAGGCAGTTTTAGAAACAAGCTAAACAAATATTTCCAAGAAAAACATAGTTTACTGATAATTAATTTAATCAAATTGTATATCCCCATATACATATTTCTCTATAGAAAATAGAGGAAATCTTTTGAAGTAACTTAAATAATAGATTTAATTAAATCACATTCTGTTATAAAAATTTAGAACTGATAATAATATTTGTTAATTCTTATTTTACTGGAATCATTCTGAGTACAGAATTATAGCAATGATATATGAACTTAATCTAAAGTATTAATTTTGATTATTGTGTCTCCTTACTTCTGAAATTAATGTCTGGATTTCTATGAATATGTGAAAATCTAGATCCAATTAAAAAAAAAACCTTTTCTGCAATTTCGCAGAGCCCTTTAAGACACATTGGCTTTTCAAATACTCAGATTTTGTCTACTTCATATTCTTTGATATGAAATTGTACTCATAAAAAAGAACATAAGGTATCGCCAGGCATGCATTTAATATAGTTTCTTTAAAGTCACTCATTTGAACAATTGAAATCTCGGCACGTACTCCGATTCAATATGATCTTCATAGAGAAGTCATATCACTGACTCTCCAACCTGCCCGAAGGCACAAGGATAAAGAAAACTAAATGACCTGTTAACCGCAACAGCACCATTAGTGGGAACTATGGTTGAGTCCTAAGGGCCATCATCGGCCACGGTACAATCCTTCTCGAAGGAAATATGTCCCGTCATTCATGGGAGGAGTCAGATCCCCCACCTTTTTGTGTACCCTCCAGGGTGGCGAGATACAACCACCATACCGAAAGAATTCCATTGTCTTTTCGGGGTGCCCCCTAGGATTATCTCCATAGCGAAATAGGTTTCAAAATTAAAATTCTGAATGGGACTAATACTTAAAAGGGTTAAGAAAGCTCGCATTTATGAAATAGAAAATGCTAGCAGCGGAACATGCCAAATGATACGGAACTAAAAAGTCTTTGTCTTTGAAGGGACATTGGCCATTTCTGTACCTGAAATGTTCTTAAGAATACACTGATCTCCTGCATTTAATCAGAACTCTGTTGTCACTACACTTTTTTCCCTCAGCAATGAACGCAAACTACTAAAATAGATCAGCATGATTGAAGAGAAAAGGTAAATACGGGATATGCAACGAATTAAATGCTCTATTTGTGGCTTCACTTTTTAAACATTTCTCTCGAAACGAGGCTGTAAAATGCTTTCGGAGTATCATGATTGTTAAAATAGTTCTGAAATCCATGTTTAGTGGTATTATACTTCTTCCATTTATTTCATTGAAATATTTTTTGGTTGAGCTGTTTAATTAGCAAATATTAATTTGTATTTCAGAGTTTTAAGTAAAGAAAGGTTATTTCAAAAAATAATTTTAAATTCATTTAACATTGGGTCAAAAAATGTGAGTAAAGAAATAATTAAGTTTTCCTTTCTTATGAAATGCGGTTGAAAAAACGTTAAAGATTGAAATTTTAATAAATAATTTTCTTTCATTACAATTCTTTTATTTAACTGTAATATATGGATTATTTGCCATATTTTTAAATGCACCCTTTTAATATAATTCAAAAATTCAAAGGAACCTAAATACAGCATTAAATATAAAAATGGTGTATTTGTTTTGATAAACGTGTACAGTCAATTTCGGACACATTTTCTTTGTACGTGTCCCGACGATTATTTAGCATAGTTTTGAGCAAGTGTTTGAAATAC
The DNA here is from genome assembly GCA_026543865.1 of Argiope aurantia. Lineage (NCBI taxonomy): Eukaryota > Metazoa > Arthropoda > Arachnida > Araneae > Araneidae > Argiope > Argiope aurantia. The sequence goes on along the minus strand of JAPMOR010018363.1, from coordinate 723,087 downwards.
TAGGTGTAGGACTCCACTACATAGAATCCATGCCTCTGAAAGTCAAAAGTCATATTTTTTTCTTATGTCATAAACCTTTTGAAATTAGAAAATTAAGATTAGTTCATACTTCTGATGACATTTTCAAATTATGAAATTCGTCATTCGTAGCTACAAAACAAGAAAAAAAAGCCCACATCAAATCGTTTGTCATAAAAGATAAGAAATTCATTATGGAAATGTAATTGATTTCATAATATTCATTCATTAATCTTATTTTTATACTAAATTTTCAAACATACATTTTTTTAAATGTTTGGCTTTATCAATTGTTTTTGGAAACTGATACATGTATATAAATGTTTTTCCACAAAGCTGCAATATATCAAGGAAATAATGACATCAATGCTATAATCATATAATTATGGGTACCATGTTTACATCCCAAAGCTTCCAATGTTTACAAACTCAAATGTGCACTAATCCACAAATTTATCGGAAAGCTTGATTATGATGCAAAATTCATCTTCACTGAAATTCTACACTCTTCAATTGAATAGCTAGCTATCTGTTTGCTTCATACAAGAAAAGAAAATCTTTCTTTACTATATTTAAACTAAGGCCTGAGAAAGAAAAATGAGTTTAGATTAAATGTGTTAAAACTTACGAAAGTTTATAATTTCATATTTCAGGTTCGTGTGCGAAGAAAACGTATAAATTCTGCGCATATATTATACTCTTTTAACAATAAATCAATACACTGCATGCCCAATAAATGAGATATCTGATTTACATTGAGTATAAGTACTTTAAATTATGTTCTTATGTGACAGAAATTTTATGACAAAATAAGAAATATTTAAAACTGTCAGCTATAATTATGAGAAATCCATGAATTGCTCAAAATCAAATGGAAATAGGAATTTCTAACGGATTTGGTTTTGTTCTAAATGATGTTTATTATCTGTGTTTTATTATTATAGTCTATAAAAAATAAATTAAAAAAGAAAGAAAATGCATAACGTTCAGTCAGTATCAGTCTTTAAAAATAAAACACAAATTTTGTATAAAATTATTTTTTTATATGCCACATTTCTTCGAATCATTTTCATATGTAAATCAGAATCAACGAAAGATAGAACTTCAAAAGGACAAATTTTAATTTAAAATTTTTGTTTTAAAAATTTTAATTTAAAATTTTTAAAAAGTCATCTTTGCGGTTTCAGAGGACGTAAAATTATTCATATTAAAATTCTGATTTTTAGAGCTTCTCATTTATTACTTTTTAGCTACCTCACGTACCTTATCCTGATATTTAATCATTGATTAAACTTTAATATAACCGGACTTATATCATGAACAATTTACGAGAAAAAACATTTGCAGGCATTGAGAAAGACAACAATAACATAGTTATTCCTTTCAAACGAATGTTAACCTTCATTCTTTTTAGTAATCTTGTCATATTTTTTCATCTAAAACTTGCATAGCTATGACATATTTTGTGACAAAGGTGTTTTTAGTAGTAAATTTAGCGCCAACCACTAATGTATAGGTAAATAATATTAAACCAACGGCACTGGTCCCCACAATAAAAGTGCTTGCCTCTACCCAGCACAAATAATTGTGGACTTAATAATTGTGTAAGGAGCGAGCGCATTTCAAGGCGTTGACATACAAAAGTTACAAATATTAACCTTTGGTGTGAGTTTGGAATTTGTACTGAATCCATCGTGTGATCTTTGGCGAATTTTTTAATAATTAGTCCCGGGTATGCGGTGAATAGATTGGAAAACTAAATTAATGTTTTAGGTACATTTTTTAAACCGATTGAAATGCCAATTGGACACAGAACTGCAGTTTAATCATAGAATCCAATTTGATACATTTAAGTTATTGTGTTAACATACTTCTGAAAGTACAAACCTACAGGAAATCAATCCATTGTTGAAATTAGCTCAAAATTTGATGAAAATAATTATAGATGTTATAAAATAATTATAAATATCAAATAATTATAAATGTAGACAATTAATCAAATTTTATCCTTGTAACTCTCTTCACTTTGTACTGATCAAGGTAATTTATATTCGAACATCAGTATAGGCAGAACTCTTTTTAATGGGTTTGTTCAACATTTGAGAGAAATCTACTAATTTGGTGTAAAGTTTATGTAACACGTTTTATCCGTCTAGCTCAAACCGCTCTTCAGTTATCTTTGTCGCAAATCAAAAATGTATTTATCAAACCCAGGGAGGTCTAATCGAGAATATTCGTCAAGGTCTCGATTTCAAATTTTTTGGTGATAACTTTATTTTATATTTCGTACACGAGAATTAAAAAAAAACATATAACTTAAATATATTTTATGTGGAGAAAGGTAACTAGCAACAATAGCATAAAAATTAATACTGAAAAATAGTGTTTGGATAATTTTAAGAATTTGCCTCATATTTAGTTTCTTTTTTTGTTCCTAATCTTGTTAGATAGAGAGGGATGATTATAATAAATTTCATGTTCATATAAACACCTTCGTTTCTGCTATTTCCAAATACTTGAAAAGCATGATATAGAAAACTTTAATATGTTTTTTTTACTCCAAATGTAAACGTAGTTTCGTTATACAGTCGATTAAACAATTATTATATGCTTTACCAAAATATTGCACTTAAGAAACACCACATAATTGCGGAGTCTGGGAATTAAAACGATTTTGCATTTTACCTCGGAATGGGCTTCATTGGCATTTTAATTTTGGATGAAATATTTATCATTAATTTGATAAAATAATAATTTTTTTCCTTGAATGTTTGCCTAATTTTGAGGATTGCATAGAAAAATTCCAGTAACAAGCATTCCAACACTAATACTTTATTTCCTTGCTGATTTTCAGTGTTCATCCTTAGTCTAAGAAATTAGTACTATTCATCCTTTTAATGCTTAAGTCACAAGAAAGAGGATTGAAAACCAAGATTATATTACAGATGCATATTATATTTACTAAATGTGTACTGAAGATTATTAGACAAAGATGACTTGTCCTCATCTGCATAATAGCTAGTTGTGTTTCTTTCGTTCTTTAGCATTTTCTTTCTTTTACTTTAAAAGAACTGATGATTGATGGTAAAGTTTGCTTTGGGTTTTGATTATATTGAAGTTTATATATATTTAAATGAAAAATAACGTTGTCGTGTAGCATTCTTTGTTTTTTCTCACCTGAGGTTGTTTTACTTTGTTTTATTTTTATTAATATATTATTCTTTTTCTTTTCTATATATCTTAATTTTTTTGTTTTTTAAAAGAAAACTAAAATCTTAAAAAGGCCAAAAGCTCAGCCCGTATGAAAAGTATAGACATATTTATAGAAATATGAATAACGATTATGCATTTTTTCATTTAAACATTTGTTTGTTTCTGTAACTTTGCATGAATACAAGAGGAATTCTTTATGATGAGTCTAAAGAAGAGTTTCACATCTTTTTTTTAATATTGATATTGTTTGTTGCAGAAGTCATTTTGCTCTCTTTGTAAATTTTAAAATATTTTAAACTTAATTCGAACGCTTTTCACTTTTTCGTATACTTAATGTAGAGATAGTATAAGAATCTTCAATAAAATTCAAAGCTGAGATTTTGACGAATTTCCATGTTTCAGAGCTTACCGAGTTCAAAAAACACATTTTCGGAAACTGCTCGTCTCTCTGTGACGGAAATAATTCAGAAGAGACTGACGGATGCAATTTGGTATACGTTCTTTACGCCAAATTTATAAATTTCCGAGCAAACTCCGTTCACAGAAAGTGTATCTGTCCATCTTTAAATAAAAGTTTCTATAAATTTCTTTTCCACAAAAAATAATGAACCAAAGAGAATTTGAGAATAATAAAAATACGCTTGAACTTTCATTATTTTCAAATTAAATATGCATAATTTGTGCATAAATATTTTTAGAAATGATAATAATTAAGAATGTATAACATAATGCAGATCCATACCCATGTGACTATAAACCTAATAGTTAGTTAAGTAAGTTAGTGTTAGTGAAATCTGAAGTTCCAATCTTCATTCATCCAACAAGCCCTCCATTGATTTCTTTTATAAAAAAATGGTGGGAGGGCACCGTTCTTTTATTGTTTACAATCTCCGTCAAAGTGAAATTTTCAAAAAATTTAACATAATATATTTTGTACACTATTCGTGAATTGCACTTCCGCCATTTAGGTCTTGCTCTAAGATGCACAAAAACAAAAATGAAAAATAAAATAGATAATGAAGCATGAAATTTGAACATTACCCATATGTTACCCCTACGCTACCTTGAACATTACCCATATGTACTTCTGAATAACATTTAACTTGCTGAAAGTAAACACAGGAAGAGATGAGAACTATTTTTGAAATAAAAATACCATCAAACCAATTGTAAAAAGTATTGACAAAAATAGAAAAAAGGGAATCTTGTTGACATTTGTTTCATTTAGTTTTCTTGACAATGTTAGATATTTTTGAATTGAAGACTTAGCAAATATTTTAAATTTTACTCTGAGTATAGGAAGGATTTTTTTTTTTTTTGCCTCAGGTATGAGAAGTAAGAATTAAGTGTTTTATATGCGCAAGGTTTTGTTTTATGCAAAACTTTGGAAAAATAAGGGCAGTAAAATGTTGCTAAAAAATAAATATTCAGTATGGTTTCTTTTCATTTATAAATCCCATTGATGTAGTAAGAATTTCCAGAGGGAAAAAAAATGAAGCCAAAATTATTTTCCTTGCAATTTATAAATTTTCAAAATTTTTATTGAATTCTAAATTTTTATGCAATTATGCCAGTTGCTCATCATCTTATTTACTGAAAATGAATTAATTATATCTTGGAAAAATTACTTTTTATATAAAAAATTCGGGGTTTTTTACTATCATTTAAGAAAAGAGTTATGTCAAAATAAAGAAAAAAAAGTAGATTTTTTAAATTTTAATTCCTTTTTTTAAAAATGTGAGACATTTTTAAACTAGTGACGTATATGTACCTAATGGAATCAGCAAAAATGGAAGAAATAATAACCTGAACCCATTCGCATACCCATGCACTTTTTACACAGTTGTTGGTATTGAAGTGAATACATTAAAAGTCTTTCCACCCTGACCCTGCTTATCTACTATCTGCTACTGCTGCTGCCAGCAATTGCGACTTCCATAGGATTAGTGTTGATTAACCTGGCTTAAAGAAATTTCTGTAATTCGGTTAATTTTAAATTTAAACAGTAAAAATATAAAAGAGTAATAGAACTTGAATGTAAGTAGTTTTCAAGCTTCCATTTCTAAAATCATGATTACATATGGTTTTAGAAATTAGTTTATGGGCAATGATTAGAATGCAAAACATTCACACGTCAAATCGCCAAAATCAAAATTTTTTCTTCATATCTTTAAATTGCAGTTAATTTTATATAAAAAAATTCTTTCAATTGGAGAAAAAGAAACGAACACTGACTTATCCCTAACTGGGCAGGAAAGCTGGTTTCTACCTAGCGCGGGAAATTTAGCTTGATATAATTGCATGCAGTGATAAGTTTATTTTTCTTTATAATAGATTTTCATTCATAGCTTTTTTATTTTTAAATTCAAATGTTATGTTTTTGCTTTTATTTTATTGATGCCTTTATGGTTTTATTATTTGATAATGGTCTTGTAGTGGCTTGATTGCAATCAATTTTGCTTAGATTTGAAATTTTGAAATGATATTTTGTTTATTATTATTATTGTGTATTTTTCATCAGTGCTTTATTGATATTTTCTTGTCTTCAGAAACCTCAATTTCATGGGATTTTCGGATCACGAGGGGTTAATATTTGAAAACAATTCAGACCTTCACAGAAAAATTTCCTGGTTTGAATCCCTGCCTGAAAGAGACCCTTGATACATTTTTCAGGTCGGATTCTCCATTTCCTTCCTTTTACTCCATTTAATTCAGTTTTGTTTTTAACCCTTCAAAGGGCCATTTTTTTCTAGTCATATTATGTTAAAATATTTTTAGGCTTGAAATTAGAATAAGAAAAGGGATTCATTTAGCTTATTAGATAAATTTAATTTGATTAATTAATTTGGTTAATTAATAATTAAGTAACAAATCAAGACACATCATTTTGTCTGAGATAAAGAACAAAAGCCTCTAAGTTTCTGACTTACTAAAAGAAATTTGTCAGAACTTATGACAACCTACTTAATTTCATACAAATATTGATAAATTTTGTGAGAAGCATATTTCCCACGGCCCTAGAAAGGGTTAAACAATATTTAATTATTTCTAATTTTTCCTACCTGCTGTACTCACCTTATGGAAAATAATCTTTTATTTTGTCACTTACAAAAAGAAAATATTGCAATTATTAAAAAATTGGGCATCAAGATTCCGAAAAATTTATTTGTTCTTGTACTCCTTTATTCGAAAAAGCAATATTTGGAGTTAACATCTGCTTATCTATCTGTGAAAAGTGGAAAGTCCTATTAACAAAATGTGGATAGGACTATTTTGTGGAAAGTCCATCCACAAAATATTTGTCTGTCTGTTTGTTTGCATGCATGTGAAATATGATAATTCAAAGATGTAAAAAGACGTATGATTGAAAAATGTAAAGAGATTTATGATTATTTTTTGTATTTGTTATTAGAATTTTAGATATTCATTGCATTTCCGGGCAAATCTTTCAAATGTGGATGCCTTGTTGGTGTGTATAATTGCTTATATATGAACACGATAACTCGAAAACTCAGTGGCCTAGATAAATAATATCTGTTTAGCTATCTTTCGGCGAGAATCGTTGATTTGTATCAAATTCTAAATGGAAAGGTAGCCATCCAAAATTATTATCCAATTTTCTTTATTAAATCACGAAAAATAAAATGTGCCATACTTTGTCTCTACAAGTTGAAATCAGAAAAAGTTTGTACTCATGTAAACTCGCTAAGCGTTCGATGGTTTGTCGTACTTTATTCAATACTAACCTTCTTTTACAGATTCAAGAAAGGATTAAAATGATGGAAGTACAGAATGGAAGGTGCTTAAGGTGCAGATGTAAAGGTAAAGGCATATTCTCTAAGAAAATGTGTATGACAAAATATTGCTGCTTTATAAAGAGAACTAAATACAATTAAATAAATTCTTAAATAATGTTATTCTTATTTACTTTTAAAAATGCGAGTGCAAAGGAATTTTGAACAATATTTATGGAACATTAAAAATTTTTCTGAGAGGCAAGATCAAAATTTTCTAAGAAAATGATGCATTCAAACTGTGCATTGCACAGTTTTTATTTAATTTTAATTCATATTCAAACATTCCACAAATATAAAAACTTTTTAGAATTTTGTTGTGGAAAAGAAAAGGAATTTCAGAACAAATTAAAAACTGTTAAACAAAAAGACTTTTAAATCCGCATTCCTCCTTCCAAGGATACAGCATTTAAATACAACAACATAATTTTTTCCCTTAAAGGTCAAAATAGCAATTCATGGACTTTCGAAGTTTTAAAACGTTTTGCTCGAATTAATGACGCACAAGGGAAAAAATTGCTATTTCCTCAAAAAGTATCACATGATAAATTATAATAAACTAATTCTTTGTAGGATTTTTTTTCCTCGACAAACACTTTTTTAACTTCTTTAAAAGTCATCTTAGTTTTTAAATATATTTATTTTTATTGGATAAATGCGAATCAATAAACTGTGGCAAATTGTAGCAATTAGTTCAAACGAAGATCAAGATAATTTTGGAAAAACTGAATTAATTATTCTACTGAGATTTTTATAAAAAAAAATTATCATATTTTGCATACCATTTCAAAATTTTAATTAACCGTCCGTTTCATATTTATATATACTCTGGATCATAAAATTTCCAAGACTTTTTACTTAATATTAATTACAAAAGTTTACCATTTGTCTCTCGCATAATGAATTCAAGAATAAATTCATTAAAGTTACATTTCTCTAACGAAAAAAAAAAAACTTTTAAGGTGGTATCATGATTTTGCAATTAACTGAATATCACTTTTCAGTCAATGAAAATGTTATGAAATTATTTCATTAATTGATTTGATAATTTGAAACGCAATGAAGGGAAGATTAATCTTTTATTTATCAGCAAAGAGACATGAAAGTGATTTAGACTGAAATTTCAGTTAAAATCGTGCCAGACTGTTATTCTTACTAGAGTAAGAAACTATTTATAACTAAATATTATAGGTTGAGGTTTACATTTCTATGGCACAAGAGCCAGAATTGGCTATGCTGCGCCAAGACACATGGTATGAATATATTACCATACGATTAAAAATTTTGTTTCCTCCAGGCTAAAAATTGATAAAAACATTTGGTTAAAAGCATTTATAAAAAGTTACGAAACTTTAAATAAGAAAAGTCTATGGCTAAAACAAATATGTTTTTTTAATAAACAATGATATTTATATAAAATGAATAAAGTTAGTAGCTCTTAAAAAGTCAAAAATATTACGGTGAGGCTGTTCTCCAACCAGTTCACGCAAATCCAATGATGATGAATTAAAGAAATGCGTACGATAAAAATTAAATTTTGGACATTTAATTAAAATATGTAAAACTATAAGATTAACGTTACAATCCGAACACTTTGGTATCCTCTAGCCAAACAAAAGATGTTTGCGAGTTAGGCGGTTGTGACCAATTCGTAATCTAGTTAGTTTTACATCAGTCCATCGAAACGAAGCAGCAGGCCACACTTCAATTGTCGGCTTGATAAAATGCAGTTTGTAAATGCAACTGAAAACTATCTGAATAAATGCAGTAATAAGTCTTTTTAGAAAGAGAAATTCTTTCGAGAGCTAACAAAATTGCAGATAGTTCAGAAGTCAAAACAGAACACGAATCATGCAGGAGGTAATTATATGTAACCTCTGGAAAGAGAATACCACATCCGACAGATTGAGAGGATTTTGATCCATCAGTGTATATCGGTATGTAAGTTGAAAGTTGATGAAGATGAAAATTAAATAACTGCTGGAAAACTACAGAATATGTAGTAGCTTTATTAAAATTCAAAAAAGGATTAAAATATGAAAAATTTGGATAATCCCAATGGGGGAAAGATAAAAAGTTAACTGGATGAACCTCGACATTTCCAAGGCCCAAATCCTGAATATCAACCTATATTATTTCATGAAAAGGCAGAATATTACAAGGACGAGTATTGTAAAGTCTATGAAGACTAAAAGGCACCGTCAAATTCTAAACTGGGTGTTTGGGAAGAGAAAGCATGCTGAAGAAGTATCGAACTGCTAGCTTTCTTCGCCTTAAATGCAAAAGTAACTGATGGGAAATCACATATAAACTTTGAACTGGTGAAGTCCTGAAGGCTCCAGTGCAGATACGTAATGCAGAGTGGTGCAATGGATCGAGTCTTCGCAAAATGTTGGATCGAGCAGAACCGTATACTTCGCTGCCATAGTCAATGCGTGAGAGTATCAATGCTTGATAAATGCGAAGTAACGAAAGTCGATACGCTCCCCAAGCTGTATTCGATAGGACTTTTAGAATATTCAGTTTTTTCTCACGTGCCTTCCCTAAATGAATTATATGTGGAAGGAAGGTGAGTTTTCTGTCAAAAATAATTCCTAAAAAGCGCATCTCTGCAGCAACCAGAATGGCAGTATTACGGATATAGACCACAGGATCTGGGTGAAGATTTCGCTTTCTATAGAAATGAACGCAACAACTTTTCTCAGGAGAAAGTGTGTGTCCATTTTTATCGCACCAAGATAAAAGTTTGTTGATAGCGATTTGCAATTGTTTCTCAATGAAAGGCATATGCAATCCTTGACAGTATATTTGAAGATCATCCACGTACACGGTTCCAGTAACAATTTCTGGTAAAACTTTAAGAATTTGGCTAAAATGCAGAATAAACAAAGTAAGACTTAAGACGCTTCTCTGAGGAACGCCTTCTTGTTGAACTAAAGTATTTGAAAGATAACTGCCAACTTGAACACGGAGAATACGACAAGATAGGAAGTTTTTTTTTTATAAAAACAGACATGTTTCCTCTAAGACCAAAATCAAATAATGTGCGAAGAACCCCATAACGTCATGTGCGATCGTATGCTTTATTAATGTCGAAAAACACCCCAACAAGATGGTTTCGATGGACAAATGAACTACGAATGTGAGTTTCCAAATCAATGATGGTGCTCTACCAATGGTGCACTTTCCCTTTCAGAAACCACTTTGAAAGAAGGGAATACAGTCATTTTTTTTCCAATTCATAAACAAGTCTAGAGTTGATCGTACATTCCAACATTTTACACAGACAGCTTGTTAAGGCGATTGGTCTTTAGTTCAACGGATTACATTGTTCCTTTCCAGGTTTTAGGAGTGGTATTACAACTGCTTCCTGCCGTTGGGAAGGGAATATTTGCACATTCCAGATTCTGTTAAACAGGCAAAGAATATTAGCCAAGGAATCTTCATCTAGATGGCGGAACATGTTGTATGTAATTCCAACCGGACTAGGACTAGAATCATGAACTTGACACAGTGCTCTCTTCAATTCATTGATTTGAAATGCACAATTATACGGATGAAGATTGCTGGTTTCGAAGTGGAGATGTATCTTCTCAGCACCCCTCTTAGTTGCGAGGAATGTGGAATTATACGAGGCTGTGCTTGAAACTTTCTCAAATGTTTGCCCGATAATGTTAGCAACTTCTATAGGAGAAGAATATGAAACGTTTCCTGTGTTTAAAACTGGAAACGAGAATTCCTGGTAAATCCCATTTGCTGCCTTAACTTTTCTCCAAAGTTGCGCACTGGTTGTAGATGAAGTGATAGAGGAGACAAATTGGAGCCATGATTCCCTTTGGCTACGACGTCGAATACGCAGTGCCAAAGGCAATGAGATTCTCCGTAGTGGGATACCTAAGGAAAATTCTCCATGATTTCTTTTGTGTCTTGTAAGCGTTGCGGCATGCATCGTTTCACCACGGCCGACGAAATGCTCGTGGGTGGGGTGAGCTCTTAGGGATTGCAACGTCAGCAGCACTTTTAATTGTGTTAATAACATTTTGACTAGCATCAGTTATATTTTCAACTGCAACCATTGCTTCTGTAACAATTGCAAGCTCAGTGAATGTTCCCCAATCTGCGAGACCCCATACGATATGAACAGGGTTTCGGGCCCGACGGCACCGCCCACCATGGAGCCCAACGAGGGAAGGCAGCCAGCGGCTCTGGCCATTCCCAGCCTCGGCACTTACCTTGGTGCTAGCAGGAACCTATACGCTCAGAGTTACTCCCGGGGACAGTGACGTCAAGCCCAAAGAGTAACCCCTTCATTTGATCCCAAGCAGACTAGCCACTCAGGTGACTAGGTACCAGCCGATTAATATACCGGGGACCACAGTGCACCACTCATCTAATGGGTCGCCATGCACGGCTAACACGTGGGGTTTTAATTTCTAAATCAAAGCTATTTTCTAAAGCTAAAATAAAGCTAATTGGTTCTAATTTCTAAATCAAAGATAAGCATATATTCTACCCATAAAAATGCTTTAAATAATGTAAGAATTTATGTTTTATATTATTTTGGACAATTTATGTATAAAAACTAAAAAAAAATTTTTTTTTTATACAGGCTTTCGCTCTTAGTCAAATTCAGAAAAATATTTCTCATTTTAATTTCGAACCACACTATCGGATCGATTTATAAAGCCTTCAATGTAATTGTTTCATACAAATTCGATGTGGGTTTCAAGGAAGATCGTTCAATCATAGGATTCTGTGAATAGATCAAAAAATTAATGTAAATAAAATGATTAAATCGATTCAGAAATATATTGCTAAATATGACTAATAAGGTCGAGAGACTGTAAAAAATTACATTTTTATTATTTTTCATAAATACATTTATTGAAAGAAAAAACATAAAATATATTTCTTTAAATCATTTAAAGTTTCTTATTCGGACATACAGTTCCTTTATCACTAATGGTATCCCGCTGGAGGGGGGTGCCAGCTCAGTTGTCGTTTTCGTCATCTGAAAGTGGTTCAAAATTACGAGGTCCGTCCCAAAATAGCCATAGTGTTGCTTCACAACGGGACGTTAATATATCTAAACTAAACTAAACTATCACTAATGGTTTAAAAATTAACTGTTAGAAAGAGTATAGAACATAAAGTAGACATTTAGTAATATGCGCATAATTATAATACAGAACTTTACAAAATATTTTAACATTCCAATATTGTCTAAAAATCAAATCAAAATACCATATACAACAAGAAAAAAAAAATGTTAAAACAACATACTTTTGTTTACAACAATATAATTACGTATATTTGAAAAGCAAAATAATGAAATATATTTATTTGTAAAGTTTTAATGAAATATTTCCGATGAAGAAGGCTTTCTTAAATTTTTTTGTTTATAAATAATTTAAAATTTTGTTACAGTTTGAGCTAATTCGTGGATTAAATAGACTTTAATTAGAAGTAACAAATTATAATTTATTTTTCCAATAGTTATTTACAAATATTTGCTACAAGACTATTATTCGAAAAATTCCGAAATTCGACAAAATTTAGCCATGATTATCGGACGCCTAGTGGGAAAATGCATTGTTAAATCTGTCACCAAAGGTCTCATCAAATAAAAAACTCCTAACAATAAGACATGTGTCTTAAAGAAATTTCGGTATCCATATTTTGGAGATACGTTAAATAGTTTCATCTGTTTATAATGAACTAATTTATGAAAATACAAAGTTATATTCATCCAACTAAAATTATTCTAAAGAAAAGAATCAAAAATAGATAATACTATTTGGCTATAAATTTATTCATATTTCGTATTTTTGCATGCTAATATTTTTGATGGGAAACTTTAAAAGTATTTGAATTTATTTGAAATTAAATTTGAATTTATTTGAAATTAAAGTGATCGAAAAATATGATTTTTGATTATTTCATTCTAATAAACGCATAACTCCTTAATATTTCAAATTCAGTTCATTGCTATTATTTTTATTAACACTGATATTAAATTCAGCCAAATAATTGGTTAACAAAATTTTTCAGAATATTTATAAAACAAATATATCTTAATTCTCATTATCAACACATGAAATTGTTTATAATTTTTTTCACAATGATCTATTGAAGAATGTTTTTCAAATATTTGTCATTCCAAACATTCTCCAGCCAAATATTTCTACTATGAATCACTTTGAATTTTAGAGTTAAATTACTTCCCAATTAAAAACTTTTCAAATTTCTTATTCATATTCATAAAAAAGGCCAACCACTATAAAAGCATTCTTTGAAAGAATTTAAGTTCTACCCAACCCCTATCCAACTTTATCTCATTAGTGAGATCAGAGTTCCCAATTAAAACAAGAATAAGAGCATCAAAGACACAAAAGACGTTCGAAACGAAACATGGAAAGATAATACGCATGGAGATATTCTCGCTATTTGACTAAAATGCACAGATTGTGGCATCAAGTAATGATTATCATATTCTCATTTAGTTTGGAATTCAAATGCTACTTACTAGCAAAGAAATCGGCATTGCTTTACAGAAATAATTACTAGCTACTTAAATGGTTTATAATTTCAACTTTTGTTGAAAAGAGCGAACGCGGAAGGTGAAATCCAATAACAGTAGAAAGAATAGGTAGTAAATGAGTAGAGTGAGTATATCGAGTCTTTCTAAGCACGTTTCTAATTATGTTGCAGAAAGCTCTGCACGGTTTGGAGTTTCTAGTATGATGTAGAAAATTTTCAAATAATTTTGAATTCATTTTTTTAAAGAAAGATTTATTTTTAATACAGATTACAATAATTATTTTTAATACAGATTTACGATTACAATACAGAGGAAAGTATTGTAATCGTAAAAAAAAAAATTAGAACTTGAGATTTTGAGGAATTACCAACTTTTAGGCATTCACGAGTTCGGAAAACACATTTTTTGGATTATGTCTGTCTGCCTATTTGCGAACAGGATAACTCAAAATTGCTTTTGCTGCATATATGAAATTTAATGAATGTTCTTGCAAAAAATTGTGGATTTCTGACAAATTTTGAACGAAATCTATTCTGAGTTAGTCCGCTTGTTTGACTGTTCGAGGGCAAATTAACCCGATAACTACAAAATGTAAAGTGTTAGATTGATAAAATTCCATATGCAGGTTAAGAATTTAAACTGCAGAATCTTGTCAAATTCTGAACAAAATTTCCGTCTGTCAGCCTGTACTTTCGCGCGTACGCAAACGCAGTAACTCATAAACGCAATGAGTTAAATCAATAAAATTCGTCGTTTGGTCTTGTCACTACATCTGCTGTTCAGTATTAAATTTGTTTACAATTGATCGAAAAAAAAACATACAAAACTTGTAATCTTGCGATAAATTATTATTCAGTAAAAGTCGACTTAAGCCAAATGATTATTTTTCGTAATTCTAATAACCATTTCCATACAAAGCATGTTCGCGTATTTACCTAAGTGCAGAGTTTTATGCCGGTGGGGCGGGGGTGTAGAAAAAGGAGAGGTAAGAACTTATTTTGGATGCTTTGCATATTATCATCTTTCATCTTTTAAAACAAATTCTCAGATAAAAAACTTTCGTATTTGATTAAACGTTTCCTTTTATATGATTGATTGGATATTATACCAATATTTTTGTGTTTATTAACTGTAATTTGATTAATAATAGCAATTAAAGTAGAATAAAAGGAACATTCTTTCGTATGGTTTCATGAAATATATTGCTTTGGTAGTTTTAAAATATTTTCTTCCTTATTTGCATAGAAGTGATTGTCCCATTTGTAAAACAGAATATGTTCTTTAATTAATTAATAAACAGTATGTGTGCTATTTTTTAGAATTATCTTAGGTTTATTTGGTATTTTTAAAATGTCAAGTGAGTTGAAGATTGTTTAAAGGTCTTATGATTGGAAATGACCTATGAAGAAAGATATGTTCTTGAAATGTTTGAAAATTAATTCATTTGAAGAAAGGAATTCTTTTATAGCAAATGTGAAAAACTGAAACTAAATTGTTTATAGTTAGTAATATTAGTATTTTGAGAAAAATAAAAGTTACTTTTTACCAAATTAGAATAATTTTCTGTAAAATATTTCAGAATAAAGAAGACTAGAATTTGGATGATTTCTCAGCATAGAATTTGCGTGCATGGATTTAGGATGATTTTTAATACTCATTTTTATTATTTCATCTCCTTATTCTGAAAACTCATTTTAGTCAATCCACAGATCTATAGAAATCTAATCCTAAATATGAAAAATTCTAATATAAGTATATTTTCTAAAATTAATATCTTTAAGAAATATTGATATTTCAAATATGCCGAGATTCTCCTCTAATTTCAAAAATCTCAAATTTTATGCTTACTAATTACTATGAAAAACCATTTAAAAACATATGCAACATTGCAAAGCTTGAACAAAATTGTTTATTTGAACAATCGAAATACAGCCCGGATTCCAATTCAATTTGGTCTCATTAGGAAAATCGAAGTTTACCAGTTAAAATTCTAAATATTCAGAAGGTCTAGGAAAGCACGCATTGAAATGACAGAAAATGCTAGCAACGAGACACGAAAGCCAGAACTAGAAAACTCTTGTGCTGGAATTGATCTGAATCCGAAATACTCTTAAGAATATTTCGATCTCCCGCAACTCAGAGCCCCTACTGCGATGTCACAACACTTTCCCCAGAAATGAACACAAACTGCTACAAGAATGGATAAGCGAGACAGAATCTAAAGGGAAAATGCATAATATTCAACGATTTGGAAGTCTGCTTGTAAACATGGTCTTTTAAATATAACTCGCAGGACAAGATGGCGAAAATGTTTGAACCTATCCTGGTTGTGAATGTAATTTAAAAATCCCTAGGGCTTCCCTATATTTATATATCTTTTTATATTTATTTCTCTGAATTATTTTATTGGTTAATTGATTAACAAACAAAGATTAATTTATATTTGAGATTAATAATAAAAGAAAAACTTTCTTGAAATTGAGTGCACATTGTTTGACGAAAGAATTTTAAAAAAGGAAGGTTTTATTTGTTGCAAGCTGTAGTTAAAGAAGCGAAACCAAAATAAATATTATTTATATTAGAATAAACAAATATTTAAATTATTAAAATTAATTCTATAATTAATTAATAATAGTTAAAATTAATTGATAATGCTTAATAATTATAAAAATTAATAAAATTAATTTTATAATCAATTATTATTAATAATAAACTAATTAAATAACTTATTATTTATACATAATTTGATTATTAAATAATTTTTATTAGAATAAACAAACTAAGATAGACGTTTTTTTTATTCTGGTGTCTTTACATGGTCAATTAGAATATTTTTAGATGTATCATTCCTACAATAAGTAAATTAAGTAAAGAAATATAAATGCAATAGAAAATACATAACTTTGGTTACTGGTCTGATAATACTCTTTTTATCTGTTTTGATATATTTTGGTAATGTTTTCCTTGCATGGATCACGATATTTTTTTGATGATGTCTTGCTTTCGTAGTAGGCTCGTAAGACTGCCATTGAGTGTCAAAAGTTTTATAAACTTAATTAATTTTAATTGTTTCATAAACTTTTGAAACTTTTTTGAGGCAATTATTTTATAAACTTTTGAAACTTATTTGAGGCAATTGTTTCATATATTTTCGATAATTTTTTAAGACAATTGTTTCATAAACTTTCGAAAATTTTTTAAGGCAATTGTTTCATAAACTTTTCAAACTTTTTAGAGGTAAATGCTTCATAAACTTATGAAACTTTTTGATGTAATTGCTTATAAACTTTTGAAAGGTAAGATCAAGCATTTTCATTGCCTTTGATCACATTTCAAAATTATGAAATCCTTCATTATAGTTTCAAAATGTGAGCAAAATGGATTAAATCGAATCTTTGGCATAGAAAAAACAAAATGAACTATAAAAATTGAACTAAATTCAAAATATTTCATTTATTTCTTTCGATTCTTATAATAAATTCACAAATACGTTCCTTTTTAAAATGTTTATTACTAATATCACTTATTTTGGAAACTGATTTTTTTTGAAACTGTTATCTACTAAGCTGCAGTCGATTTGGAAAGAAATGCCATCACCAAAAAATGGTATCTATTCAATACTTTTTTCGATTGGATCCAATGAAGCTTTCTTTCAAGAAATCCGTCGAAATGCCTTAAGGTTGCTCTTCAAAAACAAAGCGGATTCATTTTGTGCAGGATGCATCATTTAACCTTCGGTACCACGTTCGCAAACTCGACAGTGCACTAATCCGCAGGTTTATCGGAAAACGTGACCCAGATGTAAAGTTCTCTTTCAGCAAAATATTCCATTCTTCAAGTTGAATTGCTTCCCATTTGCTTCATACGAGAACAAGAGCCTATTATCCTTTGCATTCCTATATCTAGAATCTGTTTTGTGGAAATCAATGTCATTATGGCGAATTGCAAATAAAAAAATTAAAAAAAAATTAAAAACATATTAAAATCTATCAGAGTTTATAATTGCTTATTTTAGGTCCAATATGTTTATCACGATAAGCTTAAATTTTACCTACATACGTGTTCACGAAACGTAATATATGCCACCACTAATATGCCACCATATTCAAATTTTTTTAATTTCTTTAAGTTGTATCTTTTTAAAAATAAGAAAGCAGAAACATTGTTCTATGTATTTAAGAAACGAGCAATTAAAATTATCAATTATAATGAGCTTAATCTTTGATTTAATTGAAATACCGCAATATAATTTTTTAAACGATTTGAAGTTTATAACTGTTATTACTAACACTGTTATTAAACTTTTTTTAACATTTCTGTACAATGCAAAATTATATACCTTGCGCACAAGTTTGGATATGGAATGTGAAAACGTTTACATAAAAGTAAATTGATAGATATTAATAATCAGTAAATATAGCTGCCTAGTGTGTGCCATCTGAAAGTCTGATGAGAAATATTAAATTCTATTTGGGGTCTAGTATCTCGAGCAATCTTTTTTTTTATTTTGGGAATATAGCTAAGCTTGAATACAAATAGTTTATGGGGTCAAAAACTTCAGGTTTTATTATAATTTTTTAAACTGTATTATAACAAAGATAAATGAGCTGATATCTGCATTTTTTATGCCGATTCATATAATATATGTAGAGAGAGACTTAATGTCCTCGTAAATAAAATAACCAGAAAAGACATGCGAAACAGATAATACTGAAACATAAATTTTAGTTTGTATTTAATTTATTGAAAACGAAATGAGTGCTCCTTCCACCTTAACAAAGGCACTTTACTATTTAATGGACTTTCCATGACCTAATTGTCTTTATATTTATCTGCTGAATGCTTCGCATAAAAAAAATTGTTGTAAATTGTATAAATTATTTATGTGTAACTTGGCTAATGCTAGTTACTTATTAGTTACCATATTTATTAAAAAAAATTGAATCAATATATTCTGTGCATTGATTCTGTAAGAATTATCCATTCAATTTATTATCTCATGATGAACAATAAACAGCGTTGAAAATATATCTATAGTAAAAATCTTGAACTTCATATTACATCAAGAATTTTGAATTTTAAATTATATCGAGAATTTCATTATTAAACAATCCTATGCAATGCTTAATTCTTTCCAGAGAGAAAGATGCTTTGAAGGCATGGTAATGAATTTACTATTCTTATATTGTGTATGTTTTAGTAATTAATACCTGCTATAAAATCAATCAGAATTAACAGAATGTTTTTTCTTTTTATATGATAAAATGCATATATTTATTTTATAGATGGGATTCTTAACGCAATTTCGGTTTTTTAAATAATTTGTACAAAAAGTAAAAGATAGCTAAATATTATTAGAAAGCGCAGACAGCCAAAATTTCAAGAATTTTTACATCTCCATGTTTGATAATATTATGCCTTGGCGAAAGAAAAAGTTGCTAGGTAGAGAAAAACGTGTCTCAACGAAGTGTAAATACATTTTTTTATCTAATGAAATAAGAAAATAACTTTACAACTACCTTAATTTTTTTCAGGTTTATTGGCAAAATGGAATTAATAAGATGATTTTTTTTCCTATTCAAGACTAAACAAATGAAACCTTTAATTATTTCATTAATGTTGTGCATTATCTCCAAACGTCAATAACTAATTGATATTTTTGATTTCTTATTATTATTTGATATTTATTTATTTATTTACAATTTTTTGATTCTATAAGATTATACTCAATAAGAAACTATTAAAATTCTTATAGAATAACAAGGATTTCTGTTAGATGGCTTAATTTTAATTAAGAATTTAATATTGTTTATGATAATTTAGTTGCGAAAGAAAAAATCTTTCATATTTAGTAAAAAATTTTATATCTATACGTAACATTTGAAACACAGAACTCTTGATGAATTGCAGTCGAAAATGACACTCATATATTAAGTCTGACTGAAACTGGCAAATGAAATTTCGAAGAAATGTGTGTAAATATAATAAATAGATTAAATAGATCTTTTTATGTCCCAATTATGGAGATGAAAAGGGCAAAATGAAACTCAATTCATGGGAAAATAAATAATTTCGTATAAGATAAGTATAAAACTTAACAAAGACTGCTGATGAGTCAAATTTTATAACATGGACGATTTAAGTAGTAAACTTAACATCAAATTTTTTCTGAATTAGCAAACATAATAAAAAAATGATATTATGCTGATGGATAATTTAACTATCCGACAAAAAAGAATGGCAACAATAAGGAACCAGTGCTTGAAATGTAATCGAATATTTGATTTACTATTATGGAATTTAAAGCCCATAATAATAATTTCTCATCTTTAATCTCATTAAAATAAAATTCTTAATTTCATTCTCACGCATTTGATTTAATCTTTTTCTTTCTAAACATATAGGTGATCCTAAAAATAGATCCTAAAATTGTTTTGAAATTTTCTCCAGTTCATGATTTCTTTATGCAGTAGATTAAACAACTCCTTTTATCACTTGCACAGAATGATGTACTCACGAAGGGCCAAATAATTGCCCAAATCTCTGAACTAATATTATTTCGTAGCTTACTTTGGAATGGACTTCATTATAATAGCCTTTTAATTTGGTCTGAAATAACTACCATTTATTTGAGAGTGTAATTATTATTTCCAATTTTTTTTCCTGAGAACTGCTCACGAATTTCCTGGATCGCATAGAAAAATTCAAGCTATACTTTTTCAAACACAAATAATTAATTTGTTTAACGATTGTTCAGTGCCTAACATTAGTCGAAGAAGTCAATTCCATTTATCATTTTAATGCTTTAGTCACTAAGAAGAAAATAGAAAAACGTAGATTCTATTATATGAGTGTACTATGTGTGTACAACAGAATAAATACAAAGGAGATGACCTGACTTTGTCTGTAAAATAACTAGTTGTGAACTTTTATTTTTTTATTTTTTTAACTGTAAAAGAATTGATGGTAATCTGCAAAGCTTGAGTTGATTTTTTTTTTGATAATTTAGAACTATACACTTTAAAAAAATGTAAAATGGGGTTTGTATTACTCTTTTGTTATTTGTCATCGGAGATTATTTGGATTTGTGTTACTTTTAGTAATATATTATTTTTTAATTTCATTTCCTTTCAGATTTTGATGATATTACTTATCCTTTAAATGAATAATGAAAATTTTGAAAAAGACAAAGGCTATTTAGCGCAAAATGCCCAATAACATTGTTACGATATCCTGCCGGTATTGTTAGGAACTAACAACAATTGAAACAATAACAAGGAGATATTGGATAATATCGTGTGCTAATAGGACAAATTCAAATGCAAATTACAAAAAAAAATTCATAGAAATCTCAATAATGAGTATACATACTGTAGGAGCAGATTAAAAAAACTGATGTTGATTCTACAGAAAATGTACTTGTATATTTAGAAAAGTATTTGTTTAGTTATATGTAAAATTTGAAGAATTAGTTTTTTAAGATTGAAATTTTAAAACATTGACTATACTCGCGGTGTTTGAATCTAAAATATCTAAAAATAAATGATGAAACCATAAATGGTTCAATGTATGAAATATCTGTTTAGTAAATAAAATACTAACGAACGTGGTTCCTATTAGTTATTGCCGAAGGGTAACAGGTATTAACAGGTAAATCGGTATTAGGAACATTTCAAATCGATCCACTAGATATCTTTACAAATACATTTAATTCAAAGATTCGCTAATTAATGAAGCTACAAAATATTAATTGAAATGCTCTGGATAGGGCTTGTGATTTTCACAAAAATTCCTTTCAAACATAACAAATAAGAAATAATAAGAAAAAAAAATCAAGAAAACAAGTGGAACTTTAAGAAAACCGAAAACTTAATTTAGTTACAAAATATACTTAACAGTCATCCGATGGATTAACGCCATCACTTAACTGTAGGAATTGATGACACAATCTTCCAATATTATTATTTCACAAAAACGAACATTAAAAAAAATCACCTTTTTAATGATATCAGTTTCATTTCTATACATTTCTTTATTTTTAATATTTTTTTTAAAAATATAATATACACTCTACAACAAAGATTAATCTCAAATCCCTTCATCTAAGCATAGTCTCGTATTATTTCCAATACTAAAATTAAGATAAAAAAATCGCCTTCTTTAGATATTAACCCTGATATAAGAATTTCGATTCCACTTTTATTTCATTGTATATATATGCGTTTTATTTTGCACTTATAGTGCACAAATATTTTTTCTGTCGTATCAAATAAGATAAATATTTAAAAAAATATTCAATACTTATCAATCATTTAAGAATATAAAATATTAATAATGTGGGCGAACAAATCGGTCGCTAAATGCGGATACAAAGATTAAATACAAAACACAATTTTGTAACGAGTAACAAGTGTAAACAATTTTCAAGCCATATATTATTCGCTGTGCTAGATACTTGGACACAGTGCATTTTTTTCAAACAACGCAGTTTTAGTTTAGTTTAATTTAGTTTAGTTTAGTTTAGTTTAGTTATATTAACGTTCCGTTGTAAAGCAACACTAGGGCTATTTTGGGAAGGACCTCGTAATTTTGAACCGCGATCAGATGATGAGGACGACACCTGAGCTGGCACCCCCCCTCTCCATGCCACACTACACCAGCCGGAAATGAAATAAATGAATTTATTGATGAAATTTTAATCACAAAACTGAAGGAATACGAAACATTTTCTATCGATTTAATAACTAAAAAAAGACAATTCGGGATCAGGACCAGTAACCAAATCGTTACCGACTACTTAAAATTCTTCATAGACTCATTGGGTGGCATGGCCATGAGTTACAATGTTTTACAGGGCCAGATCTTCGAACTTAAAGATCTTAATAGCAACCTTGATCCCAACAGCCAGCATGAAATCAAAACTATAGCTATTACAAGGAGAGAATTACCGGTTAATGGGGCAAATTCAAGCGCTGAAAGATCTTAAATCACAGGAGGACATAAAAGAAACTAAAAAATTAATTAACGATATGGGGATCCAACTAACAAAAAAACAAGAGGAATGGGACCTTGCACTCCATGAAATTTAAAAATGTCTATGTGATGCCCAAACTTTCGCCAAAACCGTTGCAGGTCCAGCACAACTCCCCTCTATCCCCATTAAAAATACAGAAAGCGTCCTCCTGATAAAACCTAAAATGCCGGACCGGAACAACTTTGATGAAAATGAAGGAAAAATTTTAGAATATCTAAAGAGAGAGGACCCATCTATAAGGGTAAAAGGGGTTAACCCCATATTTGAAGGAGGGATTAAAATCACATCGGCGAATCCAGAGGAGTCCCTTCATATTAAAGAGAAGCTTTTGAGAAACTCCAACTTATCCGAAATATACAATTTTATAATTCCCACCATGAAACGTCCTCAGGTAATTTTATATAATATATCGGCTTCGGTTACTGAAGAAGACCTGATGACAGGATTAATGGAAAAGAACCTCTTTTTAGCCGTTTCCTCCTCCCAACCTCTCTTCAAAATTGATTTCTCTATAAATAATAAAGATAAAACATGCAACCACTGGGTCCTCTCCGTATCACCCAAAACTTTTAAAGAAATTAAGGACAAGGGGCGGGGGACTTTACTATGATTGGACTCGTTTGTGTGTGTCCGAGTTCTTCAGCGTTAGGCAATGCAGGCATTGCCTTGGATTCGGGCACACGACTAAAAATTGTAACAGGAGAGAGGAGCCCCCAACTTGCGACCGATGTGGGGAATATAATACCCAGAGGAGGGCTCATAAATGCAAGAGGACTTGCTGTATTAATTGCGCTAGTTCGAATGAGCGATTTCACTCAAATTTTGGAACAAATCATAGCAGCTTAGATCGCCGTTGAAAATCATATATACGACAAAAAGAGACAATAAAAAATAGAACAGATTATGGATATTAAAACTCTTCGTGGGATCCATATTAATTTAAATCACTGTGAGGCAGCACACTCTGCGGTATATCAGATAGCTAGGGATTTGAACCTTGATTTTATCGCTGTCCATTACCATCATTTGATGAGGAGGAACCACCTAAGGCGCTCTTTGGGTGTCGGACCTTTATCTCCAACGACGAAAAAGCTATTACTTATATTTTTAATAAAAATTTAAATGTTTATTTTAAGTTCCGCACGGCCAATTTGGCCTGTGTTAAACTATATTTTAATGATTTTATTTTAAATATTTTAAACTGTTATTTTCCGCCCCACTATAGCATTGACGAAACACTTTTTAAATACTTTTAATCTTGTTGTTGGAGATTTTAACTGTAAAGCTAAACGCTGGGCCGAAGACTGACCGAGTTTATAGCTTCAAATAACCTCAATATCTGTAATATAAAAGAATATGGTCCGACATTCCAATTCACTATACATGTTGGTTTCCCTGATTTAACTTGAATCTCCAATTCCATTGCCCATTATATTAAAAACTGGGGCGTCTTGGCACAGAATCCCATAGCGATCATAAATATATTTATTTTAAACTAGACATTGAAACAGTTCTGGATGTTGATTTCCATCTAAAAACTAAATACGGCCTAAATAGATTTATCAACCATGTTAAAAAACATTAAAAATTTTTTTAATTAAAATTGAAAGAGGTCAAATCCATTACAGATTTGAACCTCTTTTTTAATGATTTTATCTATTTTATACACACCTCAGGTTTTAAAACACTCAAAAAGAAACCAACAAAAATGGTCAGAAAATTCAACTTCTGGAACGAAGATCTCAAAGTGTGCAGAAACAAAGTTAATAAACAAAGTTAAAACTCCTTAAGTCTCACATTAAAAATAAATCCCCGGAGGACCTCATTTTAGTTTCGAACAATAATTACCGTAAAGAAAGAGCCGCCTACAAAACAATTACCTTTAAAAATCAAAAGGGATGCCTGGGAAAAACTTTGCATTAATTACAATGAAAAACTCGGGTTTCTTTTTAAATTAATATTTAACAAGAAGAATATCCAATCATTACATCTCAGTAAACCCGAACGGTGATCCTAATGCTCAATTCAAAGACAAAATCAATAGCATTATGGATCACTTTTTCCCAGGCAAAACCATTAACGATGAAATTAATTATAATTATATTCCCGAACATACGGAGGCTCTCGATATTTTAGATTTAGAACTTGTTTTCGGGAGCCTCAAAGGCGGCAAAGCCCCGGGACTAGATAAAATAGATTACCGCATGCGGAGAGCGGGTTTTAATATTGATAAAAATTTTATATTGGATATTTTTAATCTATGCTTTTATTATAATTACTTTCCGGAATGCCTCAGGAACGGCAGGGTTTTCTTTTTACTTAAAAATGACAAGGACCCTGCCTTGTGTTCTTCTTACCGGCCGGTTTGTCTCTTGTCAACGCTGGGTAAAATCCTTGAAAGACTATTTTTAATAAAATTGAACCAATGGCTGGATCGCAACAAAATAATGCACGATAATCAGTTTGGTTTTAGAGAGGGTCGAAGTTGCGATCTTGCCATTAACAATTTAGTCGATACTATAAAATCTCGTGTCCACGGAGAACATCTGGTCCTCATCTCCCTGGACATCAAATCAGCGTTTGACAATATGAACTGGTCAGTAATATTCGATATACTGGGGTCAATCCGGATCCCAAATTTTTACACTAATTTTATTTATTTCTATTTGACTGAAAGGAAAATTTCCTTTACCAATGAAATTTTAACTGTAACTAGGTGGTGTCATAGAGAGTGTCCACAGGGTTCCGTTATTGCTCCCACTATCTGGAATATCTATATTAACAACATATTGAATTTAAATACTCCGGGAGTACATATTCAGTCATTCGCTGATGACCTGGCGCTGGTGGTCGGTGGCCGTACATCACATATTCTTTCAGATAACGTCAATGATATTTTGGCCACCGTCCATCAAAAACTATCCTCTTTAAAATTATATCTTTCAACTGAAAAATGCCAGGCCATCGTTTTTAGAAGCCTGTTCTCCCGGAAAATCTCCAAAAGAAATACCACTACCCTGAACCGTAAGCCTACGTATGGCATCGATGGCAATTCTATCAAGATTAGCGACAGCCTGAAGATCCTGAGAATAATAATAGATAATAAACTTATTTGGACCACCCACATTTTAACCCTAATAGAAAAGGCCCTCAATTTAACATCCAATTTCAATAGGGTGGTACAATCCAATTGGAGCCTAGACAACAAAATAATTAAATACTGGTATAATACCGTTATTGAAAAGACCCTGCTCTACGGTTCTAGTATTTGGGGCGGGGCCTTAACCAAATCCCAAATATCTAGGCTCCACTCCATACAAAGGGTATTTCTTTACGTTTCACCCGGGCCTATAGGACTACGTCCACCAATCTCTTAATTGTAGTCACAGGTATTCCCCCCCTGCACGTCGTGGCCAGATCCGGATATATTCGTTTTCAGATCTGGGTACTTGGCTCCCCACATTTTAGTAATTTTATAGACGACACTATTTTAGATAAAAACATTTTAATCAAAAACATTCCGGCCGCTCGGAGGGTGGTCTCACTTAATGAGACCATTCCCGATGCGGCCCTTGAAATCTACACCGACGGATCCTGGTTGGATAATTCCACTGGAGCTGCGGTTTGTGTTTTTAAAAATGATGTTAATATTTTAAATTTTACTTTTAAATTAAACCATTTTAATTCAGTTTTTCAAACAGAGCTGGCCGCTATTGGTTTGGCGGCTAGCTGGGCTGTCGGTGAGAATACCACCGCCAATATCTTCACCGACAGCCTTTCTTCTGTAGCTGCCTTGGGGAGTCACTACTCCGGATTCCAATTTATAACCGAAATTAAAAATAAATTAATAACAACAAATAACAAGGTCGGCCTCAAGTAAGGGAAAGCCCACGTTGGTATTTACGGCAACGAAGTGGCCGACCAATTTGCTAAAGAGGCCACGGCGTCAGGGGAACCGTATTGTATTCCAGCGCCCTATTCCTTTTTAAAAAGAAAAATTAAAACTTTTATTACGGAGGATTGGAGTCGATATTGAACTAGCTATGACTCCCCCTCCGGATTTAGGATCAGGGAATACTTGGACAAGATGGACGGACGGTTCCTAATAAATAACAGAATTTTAATATACTTTCTTAGTGAGCACGGTCCCTTCCCAGCGTATTTTCACCGTTTTAAGAAACTAGGATCTCCACTATGTACTTGTCATGAAATTGGAGACGCGGACCACTATGTTTTTACCTGCGTCTTGACAAGGGATTCTCACCTCACCCAACCCGCGTCTCTTCATAAAAGAACCTGGTTTAAAAATATTTCAAGAAATAAGATCACTGTAGCTAAAATAGCCGAGGCTTTCAGGGTTAGTGCCAGAATTTGTGAGAACCTGGCCCAATATGGGACACCAGAACGGGACTGATTGATTTTTTTATGATGTTTTATTAACTGTTAAAAGTCTCTTTTTATTCCTTAACTATTTAAAGATTTTACCTACATATTAATTTGCAAATGGTCCTGGTTTACTATTTTATCCAATGTTTCTGATAAATTTAAATTTATTCTTATCCCTTTTGGACCCTGTCCAGCCGGAATTGCGCCGATCCCGTTCTTGGGCTAAGCGGATGGTCGGATGTTGCGGGTGGTCAGACTTTGGGAACATTTCTATTTTGGACCATAGAATTATCAACAAAGTTTACATCTGATTATTTATTTTTAGCTTTTAAAATCTAACTCAATTTCTTTTATGTATTTCGACCACAGTCCCGCTCACTCTAAACGCCACTACTTTTGTTTTTAACTTTTAGGAATTTTCTAATAGATTTTTATGTTTTTAAATGTATATATAAACTTTTACCTATTTTACATATTGGACTTTTACTTATTGTTATTAACTTCTAGTATCGCTTTTTAACTTTTTACCTATTTGGATTTTTTACTATTTACACGCCGCTCTCCATTGCCATATACATATACATGAGGTTATCCATAATCAACAACATTATAATTAATCACTAGAGCAGCTGCTCGCCACCCGTTTTTCTGCGCTCGTTCAGCTAGCAACCCTCCCATTTTCCTCTCTACATTCCCCCCCCCCAAGAAATGTAGGTTTCCTACCTACTTTTAAAGCAAATAGTTATAAATTTATTTTTTTTAATAAATACATTTTAAATTGTTTGAAATTTTATTGAATATTTTACCCATCAGATATTTTTACATCTTTTATACTCCTATAGATTTTTAACTACTTTGATGCCAACTATGTCCCATTATTTTAAATAAATCTCAATTTTTATCTATTTTCTCATCTATGTGTATTTTATCTAACCATCTTTTACCCGAATGTGACTTCATACCAGAACTGGTCTTTTGCAATTATTGCATCTTTTACTCAATTTCTTTTACCATCCATTTTACATAACTTTAACCCTATACTTGTCTTTTACCCGATTTTGACGTTGTTGTTCTTTTAAAGTGTGTGTTGTGTTGTGTAATTTGTGTTTTAATTTGGTTTACTGTGTTTAGTTCCGTTTTGATTTCATTAATTTTAATACATAATTTCAAGTGACGGTCCTTGGCGGAGTGGTGATGTGCTCAATTATACACTCTCAATAACATTAACTGACTTAGACTTTTTAAAAAACGGAACACGGGACTGAAAAACTCGTAAAAAATTACCCGTTCGGCCCCAACTGGCCGACCGCGGGTTGGATTAATAAAACACTAGTAACTTAATAGATTAAAAAACAATTAACCCCGCTTACCAGAATCAGTTCACTCCTGGGGCCCCCAACGCTGCTCGCCTTACCTATCCTGTAAAATAAATAAAGAAAGAATTAATAAACACGATAAAACAATCCTAAAAACTAGGGATTTTGATGATGGGCGAGGTGAGTAATGAGGTGAAGTTAGGGGGACATATTGTCTAATTAACACTACCACTTAAACGATAATGAACAACCATAAAAATACAACCTGTGTTCCGTTGCTTTCTACCACGCTGTCTTCTTTCTCCAACTGCAACACAATGAATAAAACCAAAAACACTTCCTATAAGCTAAAATTACTAAATTCTATGTAAATAAAATCCTAGTCTAAGCTACGCAGTTAGTCGCGTATTACGCGGCGAGCACTCCTCCTCCATCCTGGTCAGCACGGTGTAGAGCGCTTGGCGGCATGTTTTTATTTTTTTAGAGTATTTTATTGTATACTAGCCGCCTTTGGCGAACAGCCGGTTCGCCAGTATTACCGCTCATTACAATTTTCAATTAAATATTTTAAGTAACTGGTCTCTTAATAGATTTTCAAATAAAACATTTTTAATCTTCAAATTTTGATAGTCATACCAAACTGATACTGTTGTTTCGATAGTTTCATTCAATTTACTATATATATTTTGCTAATTTGTTCCGGTAAAACTTCAACTTTAATTCAAAGTGGAAATGATGAAATTGCAATTAATATAAAGATATTTTTTTAAAAAACCAAGCGTTTTATTTTATTTATCATCTTTATTGTTATTTATTTATTTATTTATTTATTATTGAATATGAGTATTGCAAACAGAATCGCTCGGTATTTAAGTCTTATGTGAACTACAAAATATTTTTCATAATTTATGTAATATCTAAATCAATAATTCAACAAAAATTTCTCAGATTCAGCATAAAATTCAGTTTTTAGTTTTTCTTTCAAAAGGATTGAAATGAAATCAATATTAATATTTTGTTCCGGCCTATAAATATATTTCAAAAATTATGAAGTCTAAATTTAATGCAGTAAGGTATTATATTCTGAGAAATTTTTTGGACACACCAAATTTTAATTAAATGAATGAATGTTTCTATTTACACGATCAACTAAGACTTATTTATAAAGTTTTGAATGTTAAAAATTTAGAAAAACTCAACTTTTTCATAATCTTAGGCCAATTAATCTTGAGAAACCTGCGCGCTGATTGGCGTATTTTCTTTGAAACGATCGATGGAAAATCTAAAATTATCCTTTTTTTTTATTGAATAGTGATATTCAAATTTTCATACATCAGCCAGTTTAAGTGATTTATTTAGTTGATTGGAAATTAACGCTTTTTATTTAAAATATTAGTGTTTCAAGAACATTTTGTTAATCGTGATTTCCACAGCAGAAGCTTTATGTAAAATCAAAAATTCGTTATTTATAAGAGTATTTATTGAATCAAGTTATATAAAATATAATCATTTTAAATTTAGACCATTTTAGCACATTTAATTTCATGTTTACAAATTAGCAGTGTAGCCCTGATTTGAATGGATATCCTGTTCATATTAAATAAAACTTACCTTAAAGTATAACTGATTTATTGGATTAATAATATAGAGAGTGTAAAAGATCATAAAATAATTTTTCTTGAATTGATTTTTTAGAAAATTTTTTATTTCATATTTGTTTCCTTTCCTACAAACACGTGCCGAAAATTATATTTTTGCAGATTTCATTTCCAAAAAGATTTAATTTATTTTTAATTAGAGCTTTAATCAATGTGATGGCAACACTTTGAAAAAAGCTAATTTTTTCCCATGAAGTCGAAACGTGCTTAATTTGAATTTTTATTTTTTACGAAAAATATTATTGAAAAACATAGTTAAAATATTTATTTAAAAATTCATTAAAAGTAGAAATTTAATTTTAAGGTTAAAACATTGGTATCATTCAAAAGATAAATTTTTGATCTTTAACTTCATCTAAAAATCTTTTTTGTGCGGTAATATTTTCAGAAGTTATAGCAGAAACACGTCAAAATTTCGCTTAATTTTTAAATAAATAAAATTCTAGTTAAAAATTCGAAAAAATAACCCCCTGGTGCACATTCTCGGCCTCCAAGGTATACACGTGCGAAATTTGGTAGCTGTAGGTTGAATGGTCTGACCTGTAGAGCGCCAACGCACACACACACACACATTAAGCTTTATTATAAGTATAGATATAGATAATATTTTCCTGTTTTCTGTGTATTTGAAGATTTTTAAAGCTGCTTTCCCACTCCCCTCGGGTTGAGCCATGTCACGCCCAATTTAATGTTAAAAGCTTTTATGTAATTAAATACTTCTCCTGTTCTGGGCAAAGATTGTAAATACGTTGGATTTTAATAAATCTGTCCGGATGCTGGGTTGATCCGGCGGGTCTTCCGGCTGCTGGGGCTGATTCCCGCCCCTGGGACGCCGTTTCTTGCCTTACACTCAACTCGGGTAGGCTGATGTTTCGTGGGATGGTACTACACCAGCGGGAGGACGTTTGGCATGACGGACATTTGGTTTGACAGATCCCCTTACACGACGGTTCTTTGGTGGAATCGGATCTCGAATCTGAAATCTTACGGCTCAAACAACGCAGTTTAATGTAAATATGCCAAAGAATTAGATGAATTCTCTATGATGAGTCTAAATGGAAGTAAAGTTTAAAAAAAAATTAGTATTGATATTATTTATTGCAGATATATTTAATTGTATATAAATGCATATTAACTGTATATACAGCTTTATAAATTTTAAAATCCTTCAAACTTTAATTAATTCTTTTTCTCATTTCAATTCTTCTCATATGTAACTGATGGGACATTCTGAATCTTTAACGAAATCTTTTTTTTTTTTTGTTTTGTTCGTATAGGTTCACGGTATTATTTTTAATTGGTATATTCATGCTCGATTGTGAATAGTTCAGATACTTTTGCATCTATGCGGATTACATTTTATGACACTCGATAATAGTATCAGCCTTAAAAATTGGCATGAATAAATTTTTATAATGATCGAAGCAAGGATTTTAAACTCTGAAAAACCTTCAAATGTCATAAAGTGCATACAGCCAAAATATTTGATTAAAGGCTCAAAACCAGCAAAGCAAATATATATATAATATTCTTATTTTTATAGTTACTTAAATTTTTTAATACAACCATATTAAATAATGCTTTCTTATAACCTTAAATATTTCAAGTTATTAATTTATATTATCATCCCAAAAAGGATGAATTTTCATTCCATTTACGCTTGCGTTGTTTCATTTCTTGAAATATTTATTCTATATCTAATTATTATGTTTATGTTCTCGCTTACAAAAAGTGAAATAATAATGAACTATATATTATTAACACATGAAAGATTAAAATGTTTTATTTCACCCGAAGATAAACTACAATAAATTAACATGTGGGATTCAAAAGGTAAAATTATTAAAGAAATTTTAAACAAGAAAATTGTTTAGGAATTAAGTAACGCAAAGAAAATATATTCGAGCTAAATAAGTAATTAAATTCTCCAACTGGTATGCAAAATATAATAATAATGAATAAATGAAGCATAAAGTATACTGGGAAAAATCGAGTTCTTCCATGAATAATCAACCTTATGGTTGAAATAATTGTTTTTTGTTGGAGCAATATGTTGATACTTGATTCGGCGAGTAAAATGTGTGTTTTTTCTATCTTTTAGGAAAAAATTATTTCTGAATTAAGAAATCCACTAAGAACTCGCTTGTTACCATTTTCGAAATATAATACTTCATGCTAAATTAGTAATTTTTTTCTTTTCTTTTATTATTCGATCTAAAATATTTTTAAAACTTAAAATTCCATGAGAGGTTGTAATTCTTTCAAGAAATATTTTACCTTTTTTTTTTTTTTGACGAATGTCAAACCATGCGAAAATCTTGTTGAATTTATATCTATATGGATTTATACGCCTTGCTATCCAACAGAAATGCTTCTGAAATTTTAAAAGTAAATAATCTTTTAAATACACATTCCTTTATGAAAAAAAAAGATTAAAAAATTTATGTTCATTAGTCTTTGTATATTCAAAATAGCTTGTTATGCACAGTGTCACAAAAACAAAATCCTTTCGCATATGGAACAAACATGGCAGAAAATATGCAATTAATCATTAGATATGAGTTTTTGTTAAAAGAATATTTTTGTCAAAAATAGTATTTATTTTTAATTCTGTTA
This sequence comes from Argiope aurantia, assembly GCA_026543865.1. Classification (NCBI taxonomy): domain Eukaryota; kingdom Metazoa; phylum Arthropoda; class Arachnida; order Araneae; family Araneidae; genus Argiope; species Argiope aurantia. The sequence goes on along the minus strand of JAPMOR010018363.1, from coordinate 690,511 downwards.
AAAAAATATTATGTTTAAAAGTTGTGCAAAAAATGGCAATTCCTTGTCGAAAACACTCATACCTCTTGAATATAAACTTAAGTGATTTATTCAAAGTTGAAAAAGGATATGAAATGGAGAGGAGTAATGACACCAGTTGGCGCTTCCCAACTACTCATTTATTTTCTGCTGGCTTGCCTTTACGAGTAAAGCAAAGCCAGTTTTGATTAAATTGTATCCTCATCAGACTCATTCACTTAGGAAATTTTGAAACAAATAAATAATTATACGAGCATTGTTCTGGAATATAACATTTTACTACCATGCACAAAATCAAAAGTTTCAGGTAAAATGCAGATTAGAAAAGGATAATCTTACTTTTTACCGAGTTTCAACGATATGCAACTCATATATGGGGATAAGAAGCCTCCGGTAGGATTGTTGGTTCTCGCCATCGTGCTATGAGTAGAAATGACGTGGCTACTTTCTAACGATGACTGAGCATGCCTCTTACGTAAGGAGTTGTGTCTAGACCGGTGATGGTCTTTTAATAATCAACTATAATTCCCGTCTGCGCTGTCGCGGATGTTTGATCATTCCTTTTATCCGAATGTCATCGGGCGATATGGAGAAGTTACTTTGCTACCTTTCATTTATTTTTCAAGATCAATTTTTTTATTTGCTTCATTTATATAATTGCTATTCTGTTTAAAACGCTGATCCTAATTCTGTTTATTTTTGCATTTGTAACACGTATTAAAACATCAAATTTATCGATATTTAGATTTTTAATTAATTTTAAAATCCTTATATGTAGAAATTGATGCAACAAAGTGTTGTACAGCGACCAATAATGTAGGTTGTCTTTAACCAGGACTTTTTAGGCAAGCAATTCATAAATATGAAAATATTTTTGAATCCCATTAAACAATAAAATTATTAATTTTGTTTAAAACTTGTATTTTTTTACAGAAGAACTTATTATTTACAAAATTTTATTACTTTTAAAAGATTCGTTCATTTTAAAACGTATTATTTTTCTATTACTTAACGGGTGGGGAAAATCGTTATTATTATCTATAGTTTTAAGATATCTAACATCATTTTCAGAATTCCTTTTTTTTCAAAAAGTTAGCAGTTCACTAGTTGCTACTGTTTTCCGCCATTTTGGCTGGCAATCCATCATGGATCTTTTTTTTTTCATTGGAAACGGCAAATAAGACAAATAAAAAAGCCAAACACAGTGCTTATGTGATAGCAGAAAATATGAAAAAAAACATCAAAAAAGAAATCATATTTCATAAACTGTTTTTCGTAGGTTAAAAAATCATTAACTTATATTTTCTAATTAATATAAATTAATTCTAATTACTCTGACCTCGTCAAAAAGTAACATATTGCGTTGATTAAGAATACAGTGCGATATAAAATCACATTCTAACTTCTATAACTTATTCTGTTTAGGTATAATAAAAAAGAGATTGTACGAAATCGGAATATTAATCATAGGTTAGTTTGCAGACGTAAGCATAATTTTTATTATCATTATTCTATTATTTTATCATCATTATATCAGTATGAATTTTATCACTATAACAAAAGTAATAAAGTAAAAAGTGTTTTTTTTCTTTTACTTTTTAGTTGTGAAATCAAACGAGTATTTTTATGCATAATACAAATAAAATCAATATACAATATACTAAAATAATATATTATGTATCACAATTATTTAAAAAAAATACCATATGGACATATGAAGATCGACGATTATATTTGTAATTTATTTTCCAAAAAATAAATGCTGCAAAACAACAACAAAAAAAGAAGAAAAATTTTAAACTTGCTTCTTTTTTCAGAATAAATCAAAAGGCTGCGATAAATATTTTATCACTCCTCCGAAAATGACACTTTTAAAAAAAGACAAAAAATACACCACTTTTATGATTTTTTGAAGTATTTTTTAAACTCTCAGATAAGCTATCTCATTCGCAATGAAACGTATTTTCATTTATTTTCATCTAAAAAAATATTGATTGTAGAATAGAGAGAAAAAAAAAACGATTTTATAATTTTAATTCATATCCTGACACATGAGTTAAGATCGTTTTAGAATAAATCTACGGTCAGTGACATTTATGGTCAATCGAAATCAACAAAGAATGAAGTAAATGGCCAAGAACAAAAGAAATAGGACGTCACTGAAATGAAGCGAAGCCAGACATTGTAGAGTGCTTTCCTCTGCTGCTTATCTACAGAGATCCATTGTTTGCTTACACAAGGAAGCAAAAGTGGGAGACAAAAAATAGTACATAAAAATTTAATAGAAATATTGATCATATTTTATTGCTTTTGAACTTTTAACATTTGAAAGGAAAAACTAAAGAGTGACGTATTACCAATCATTACATTTTAAACTTATTTTCTGTTATTTTAATTCTATAACACATGATTATTTGCGTGAATGCTTTTAATATCTACCATTGAATTTTTTTTTGAGAATAAAATTATTTTTAGATTATTACGTCTCGATATAAAACATATATGTTTTATTGTAGCGGTTACAATTACTGCCTTCTCCTTTCTTCATAGGTGGAGCTACTAGAGCCATCTATCAAGAGCCATGTTTTCCCATGATTCCTCATTCTTGTCTCTTGTGTTCCTGGCTTGCCGTGTGTATTTTGTTCTATGCCTTGTTCTTCAATATGCTTGTGTAAAATGTTTGTGCCGTGGAACTTAACCCGCTAATAAAAAGTAGTTCCTGAAACTGAACTCATTCTTTCATCCATGGCATAACACATAATAAAGAGTCTCGTCCCTCTACATTATTTATTATTCCTTACGTTGATCTAGTTTAGAGAGAGGGTACAATGAATCAAACGTTGCGGCGGCGGATGAAACATTAAATTGGATAAAAACTACATCCAACATGTTTGGAAGGAAACGAAATAATATATATTAACAATAACAATATATTGTTACAAACCTGTAATTTTGCTTCCCAGCCAGACTAGTGTCATCGTAAGAAAAACCGTTGTAAGATCTGTCCTGTGCATGCTGAGTTTGGCGACTAAATGGGTAATACTGGAAAGTTCGAGAACTTTCACGATCCATCCACTAAGAACCGAGATACAACCAGGTACGCCCTAATTGGTTTGTAAGATTCTAGTGCCACCTCCCGGAACTATAAAAGAGAGGCATTCTGAAGTCGTGTGTGGAGAGTAGTCGGAGTAAAAGTACAAGTAAAAGAACTAGAGGATTAGACAGCAAGCAAGCTGCTGAACTAGCGATTAAAATGCGCTGCGTTATTACAATTGATTGGTGGTAGTTGTATAAGAAAACCTTGTAACAATATGCATTATTATATATTATCTGATTAACTTCTCTTGGATCTTCGGTCATTTGTAAGCGCTTGGTGATGGGATCTACATCAATTTTTATTTTCAGTTCTTTTAGGCACTGTTAAATAACGGCATTTAATCTATAAAAAGAATTCTAGAAGATATGAAATGAAAAAGGAATTAAAAGTACTGGCATAATTGATCAGAGTCTATCTGTTACCGTATTGCACATTGATTTACTTGAAAGTTTAAAGGAATTAGTGATAATTGAAGGAAAAAGAAGGATTGTAATATCATTGAATAGGAGTGAATTTAATATCACATGAATAGGTAAAATTTTGAATTTTGATGCAGTATTCAAATGTTTCTGTTCAATTAATTTGTTTCGACGTTATTTCAAAAAAGTAGCAACATTTCAGTAGTAAATTTGGTATAGCAGACTATTTATCAATGAAATAAATATAATTATGTTTGGATGATGTTACGCTACGTCAAATAAGTGTTTATGGTGGCCGTGAGAAGGTGTTACTGGACGCGAAATAAAGAGGCGGTCTTAAAACTAATACATAAATCTTCTAAACTTTATTTGTTCTCAATTCTACTTCTGATAATTGTTCTGGCGAAAAGTTGTCCCAGAGTTTACCTTATTGTTAGTAATTTCCAGTTCGTTCAAGAAAAAAATGAAATTTGAATGGATTTTCAATTCATCGTAGGCACCATTACTTTACCGATCTGATTTTCAACGAAATGTTCAAACGTTTTGCGAGCTACTCCTTTTTTTTATTCTAAAGATTCTACTTCTGATAATTGTTCTGGCAAAAAGTTGTCAAAGAGTTTCCCGTATTGTTCGTAATTTCCAGTTCGTTCAAGGAAAAATGAAATTTGATTGGATTTTCAATTCATCGTAGGCACCATTACTTTGCCGATCTGATTTTCAACGAGATGTTCAAACTTTTTGCGGGCTACTCCTCTTTTTTAATCTAAAGAGAAAAAGTGTTTGATTGTCTAGAGAAGGTAGAAACAACGGTTTTTATTCAGCAGTAAGAAATGCTTTCTTCATTTATATTGTTAGCTTTTTTTTAATTTTTAATATTTTTATTAGAAGTTATTTGCCTTTTTTACGCGACAAAAAGGCAAGTACTTGTGAGGAGATTTGGTTCTGGTGTTAAATGTAAACAATTAGATATAATCAATTCCTCATATTTTTATTTTTTAAAATTTACTTTCTTTTTGATGCTTAAGATATCTGAACTTTTTGTGTGTTGCGCTGTTGCAGTCGAAGCATTTACATATCGTCGTAGAAATCTGCATTACTGCAGTGGTGGCACTATCATATTATTGTAAAAAACATCTCTAATACAGAGGCGATATGATCTTAGTGATAATCATGCAACATGGATCAGCATGTAGATGTCAATGGCTACTGATGTACCATGCAATCTGGCGATTACAAAAGGTGAAAAGTTTGAAGAATAAATGTTTTCATTTTCATAAATCATTGTGATGGAAGATAAGTGGTGACCCTTACCACTTATCTCCTTGAAACACTTATCTTCTTTTTCGCAAATTCAACAAAATGAAGGACAAAAAACTGAATTTTTCTCAGTAAAATACATATAACTGGTTACAAGAAAACTGGTTAAACTGGAGACAACGGTAATACTAGATGTTTAATATTGTATATTATTGTATGTTATGTTAATTATTGTATAAGAAAAAATTATTCTTCTTTCTTTTGTAAAATCTGAAAAATTGTAAGTTATGTACCTTTCCTTTCAAATTGAGCAATAACCACTTTATATATTTTGCAATAATAATGGAAATTTATTTTTATCGTGTCTTTTATTTGCAGTCGTATTTTACAACTAACTTTCTTGAAACATTCTCAAAAAATATGACATAGCATCAATTTTCTTCTTTAAAGAAAGCTGTGATGGTTGAAATATTTATATCTAAAAACAACATCTATCAAAAATATTCTGTTTTTTTAAGTTCTGTAAAAATATATTGAAATTAGATTTTGCAATTTATGATCTTTTTAAATTTATTGTTCAAGATAAAATTAATCCTTCAAAAGGAAAAAAAAATACTTTTCAAAGGATGAATAATTTTCATTCCTGTTTTCTAGCGAGAGCACTAAAAAAAACAGTGATTTTAAAGCATTTCATTTGCTTTTTACTGTAAAAACGTCGTTTGTGAAAAAAATTGTCTAATTTGCGAAGTTTGAAATTAGTCTTATTAAATAATAAGGTTTTTAAATTAGCGGTTTTGCCTTAAAAGACTTTAGTATACTTTGTAATAAAATAGAAGATAATTTATTTTTTCTTGAGGGAAAAAAATCTTAATTTTTTAAAGGAATGTTGTATTAATTAATTGGGGTAAGTAAAAAATTGTTAATTTTTGTAAAGTATCATATGTAGAAAAATGACAGAAAGCAAATTCTTTGCAAAATTTTCTTAGTAGAAGTCATTTTTTTATCAAACGAAAAAACATTTTAATTCTCGACCCAACAATCAGCAAATTGTGGTAACTGCTACCATTTTATTGGCGCAAAAGTATGGATGCGTAAGGAAAACTCAACTTTTCGTAAGAACTCTATGATTTCTTAAATTTATCTTTATTTCAATTTGGAAATTCAATTGCAAATTTTTCAAATCTGTTTACTTTGTGTTATTCTTGAGTCCGTTTCTTTATGTTTAATTGCTATAAGCTCTTCAATTATTTTGTCTCTCATCAAGAATTAACACCACTATTGATAGTATTAGCAGTGTTGATTTTTGAAAATAGGAAGATTTTTAAAAACTGGGAATATGTTGATTTAATATACATATTTAATGATACTATTATGTATGTAAAAAATTAAATTACATTTGAGGAAAAGTGTGAAATTAGGCAGGCATGTCTTCTTCATATTGGAAAGTAAAAGTACTTAAAACTTCTTCATATTAGTTGAATAAATAGACACGTATTAATGTCTTATTATCAGTCACTTATCTCACATTTAAAATCCTTATCTCACATTAAAAAATGCCATCAATAACTGAAAAACAAGTTTAGTTTAGTTTAGTTTAGTTATATTAACGTCCCGTTTGAAGCAACACTAGGGCTATTTTGGGACGGACCTCGTAATTTTGAACCGCGGTCAGATGACGAGGACGACACCTGAGCTGGCACCCCCCTCTCCACACCACACCACACCAGCGGGAGGACGTTTGGTCAAGACGGATTTAACGTGCAACAGACCCCCTTACACGACGGTTCTTCGGGGGAATCGAGTCTCGAACCTGAAACCCTCCGGTTCCGAAGCCGAGACCTTACCACCAGGCCACCGCGGCCCAACTGAAAAACAAATAGAACATAATTAATAAATTTTCACATGGCTAGTATATTTTATATTTTCAGCCTCAATATGTAATATAAAATATATTTCGATTCTAGTCCGTACAGATAAACGATTTTTTCTTCGCTTAAAAATTTGATACTGTTTAAAAAATTAAATAGAAAAATATAATATATCTTTGATATACAAAGAAAAGCTACTTCAATATATTTTATACGATTAAAACTCCAAATAATTTGATTAAAAAATCTTCTTAATTACTCATTCGGAATTCATGAATCTGTCTTTTTTGAACTCGTAATTAAGTTGAACAAACTTACTGTTGTCATGCACAAAAACACAACCCCCCCATGCAAAAAAATAAACTTTGGGATTGTTTTTAGAGCTCCTAGAAAGAAAAGAAATTAATTCTTTTAGCAATCATATAGTAGCTTGAAAATATAATTTACATATCGCCAAATAAAATTACGAATTGCATTTTATTTATATGCATTTAGTTTATACTTGATTCGATACCAAATATATCTTATTCTTGTGATTTCTCTTACTAACAATACTAGTTTATTTCTAGATTTAGATAATTACAATTCCTCAAGAATAATCTTGAGGAATTGTAATAATCTTGAGGAATCTCTAATCTATACATTAGAATTTTCAACAGAAAGACAAGATTTCTGCTCCACTATTGAGTTTCTAAATTCTATTTTGATATTCTTTTCATCTCTATGTAAGGGACACCAGAAATGTTTAAATCCCTTAAATGTGTGTTGCCAGTAAAACTCCTTGACTTATATAAAAGAAACGTAAAGAAAATAAGAAACCCAAAAAGACATTGTAAAGCACAAATGAAGAAAATTCACAACCATGACACTCTTTTGAATTGCTGAAGTTACTTCAGATATCAATTCAACTTTATCTCATTAACCAAGTCTGAACTTCCCAATTAAATTCGTAGTCTTTGATGTAGCAGAAGACATTAAAAAAGAAACGAGAAATGTGAATTAGGGTGGGAAAAGTTCTTTTTCTTGAGGAGGACGGATAATTTTTAGAAAATGAGGATTAAGAATCCCCTAGTTTCCCACATTTCTGGAATCAAACTCTGAGTTCCAAGTGACTCCGCACTCTGGGAGAAAATTACAAACTTTAATTTCCAACATTTTGCGATACAGAAAGAGCAATGGAAGCTATAGAGAAAGTAAGAACATTAGTACTACAACCTTTCAGAAATTTCTTTAGGACAGAGAAGGAAACACATTTAAACAACTCGTTGTTATTGATATAGATGAAAAATTTCTCTTCTTTTTTGAGTTCTTCGTTTATATATTAGTTTCAAAATATAATTATCTATACTTATAATAAAGCCCAATATGTGTATGTGTGTGTTTGCGCTCTACAGGCCAGACCATTCAACCTACAGCTACCAAATTTGGCACGTGTATACCTTGGAGGTCGGGAATGAGCACCTGGGGGTTATTTTTTCGAATTTTGAGTTAGAATTTTATTTATTTAAAAATTAAGCGAAAGTTTGGCATGTTTCTACTATAACTTCCGAAACTATTACCGCACAAAAAGGATTTTTACTTCAAGTTAAAGATCAAAAATTTATCTTTTAAATGATACCAATGTTTTAACCTTAAAATTAAATTTCTATTTTTAATGAATTTTTAAATAAATATTTTAACTATGTTTTTCAATAATTTTTTTCGTAAAAAATAAAAATAAAATTTAAGCTCCACGAGCACGTTTCGCATTCATGGGAAAAAATTAGCTTTTTTCAAAGTGTTGCCATCACATTGATTAAAGCTCCAATTGAAAATAATTTAAATCTTTTTGGAAATGAAATCTGCAAAAATAAAATTTTTGGCACGTGTCTGTAGGTAATGAAACAAATATGAAATATTATTTTTTTCTAAAAAAGAAATTCAAGAAAAATTATTTTATGATCTTTTACACTCTCTATATTATTAATCCAATAAATCAGTTTTATTTTAAGGCAAGTTTTATTTAATATGAACAGGATATTCATTCAAATCAGGGCCACACAGCTAATTTGTAAACCTTTAGTAAGACATTAATCAGATAAAATAGTCTAAATGGAAAAGGATTACATTTTATGTAACTTGATTCAATAAATGTTAATACAAAATACACGAATAACAAAATGTTCTTGAAACCCTAATATTTTAAATAAAAAGAGTTAATTTCCAATCAACTAAATCAATCACTTAAACTGACTGATTTATAAAAATTTGAATATCACTACTCAATAAAAAAAAGGATAATTTTAGATTTTTCATCGATCGTTTCAAAGAAAACACGCCAATCAGCGCGCAGGTTTCTCAAGATCAATTGGTCTAAGATTATGAAAATGTTGAGGTTTTCTAAATTTTTAACATTCAAAACTTCATAAATAATTCTTAGTTGATCGTGGAAAATAGAAACATTCATTCATTTATTTAAAATTTGGTGTGTTCAGAATATTTCTCAGAATATGATACCTTACTGCATTAAATTTAGACTTCATAATTTTTGAAATATATTTATATACCGGAACAAAATATTATTATTGATTTCATTTCAATCATTTTGAAAGCAAAACTAAAAACTGAATTTTATGCTCAATCTTAGAAATTTTTGTTGAATTATTCTTTGAGATATTACATAAATTATCAAAAATATTTTGTAGTTCACATAAGACTTAAATACCGAGATATTCTGTTTGCAATACTCATATTCAATAATAATAGTAATAAATAAATAACAATAAAGATGATAAATAAAATAAAACGCTTGGTTTTATTAAAAAATATCTTTATATTAATTGCAATTTCATCATTTTCACTTTAAATTAAAGTTGACGTTTTACCGGAAATGACAACACATTAGCAAAATATATAGAGTAAATTGAACGAAACGATCTAAACAACAGTATAAGTTTGGTATGACTATCAAAATTTGAAGATTAAAATTGTTTTGTTTGAGAATCTATTAAGAGACCTGTTACTTAAAATATTTAATTGAAAATTGTAGCGAGCGGTAATACTGGCGTACCTGCTGGTCGCCAAAGGAGGCTCGTATATAATAAAATAATTCAAATCAAAGATACACATTTTTTATATTATTCATATAATTTTATAATTACTCATAATAATATCGATTTATATTGTAATTTTCCATAAATATATATTAAAAATAAATTTCTTATTTTTTTATTATATTTCTTATATTTACATGTAGTAGGAACATAAACCCGCATGATAATACTAAAACGAAAAATCAAAGGAAATATTCATTACTATTTGAGAAAAATTCTGTGCTTTCTGTTTCTTACAAAGTTTTGAAAATTCAGATGAACTGTGCTGCTGATTAAGAGCTGAAATGCACTTTTCTTCATATAATAAATATCCTTTTATATATAATTATTAGGGATTGTCACAATTTATTTTCGTCATTATTTTATTTTTCTCCACCTTTAGAAACGTAATAGTGCAACAACTTGCAGGTTTATTGAAACCCATGAGTAGGCTGTTAACTTCATTTGCAGAAGGATGCTCCAATTTTTTACTGCATTTATTTACCCATTTATCTAACTTAAGTACAAAGGTGTGATTTTTTCCTTCTTTTCCATATACAGATTTAAATTTATAGGAAACAATCTCATAACACAAAAGATATTTGGGAATTCATTGTTAATATATATAGATAATTACTCGCTTACAAATATTTCATTTCTAATTATTTGGAAAGAAAAACTTAAAATTACTCTGCATACGCTTATAAAACACACATTAAATCTAATAATTTTCCAAGTTGCGGTGATAAGATTTCATTCATAAATATTTCAGCTATTGTAAGTTTAAACTATTTAATAAACGAAAATTATGTTTTTTCATAGCCGAGTAATATTACTGTAACTTTGAAATAAGTGTACCAACTATAATCATATGATTAATCCTTAGAACAAATTAAATAATCCAGTGACTAAACAATTAAATGCAACGAATTATCATTTAAATACTTTAGACAGGGATAAAATGATGGTGATAATAGTTGACGATTTTTAATCAATTTTGAAACATTTTTTTTTCATATATCATTAGAAAAACCTTTTTTTATTGCCCCTTGATTGTTTTAATATATTCAATATTATGTTGCAGTTTTAAAAAGATAATATAGGAATGTCATTTTGACCTGGTATTAGGAAAAGAGGATTTTGATCTCAGTACAAAATGAGAATCCTGATTATTATTCTAATGGATAGATAATATACTAAACAGTAGATTTAGTAGGCACTAAAATTTCAAGACCTACATTATAACAAGACTTCTGTGCATGTTTCACCATTCCATTTATTTGACTAGGGATAATTTGGTGTATCAGTTCGAGATCAAAGGTTTGTTATTCCACCTTTCGCTAAAACTTTATATTTTCTGGTTATACGTATTCGAAGATCCATAGTAGAACCGCAGTCAAATGCTGGCGAAGATATTGGTTGAATTAACAACAGTCACAAATACAATAAAATCGAATTATGGGGCTATGTGACCAAGTTAAACATATGATACACAACAATGTTGGGTTTTTTAGTTTATATTTCTCAGAAAAAATAAATAGGTTTAACCAAATCCGCGAGCTGTCTTTTAAACAATTACTCATATTTCTTGACTTAATGTTGGTGATTACATCAAGAAACCGAATTTTTGCAAAATTTTGATTTTTTTTATCCAATATTCTTAATGTTTCAACAGATTTATTTACATAACCGTTTGAATTTTGTATTTTAAATTATATTTTTTGAGAAGTTACACTGTTTTTTATGTTTGCATTTACATACTATTTACTATTACATACTAAATAGTATGTAATAGTATGCATTTACATTTACTTACTATTATATATTATTGCATTTTAATACTATTTTACATCGTTCGTTGCTATTTTCTCGAATACTAATCTTTAGTAAAGTTTCCTTTCGAAAAATGTTATGTTAAAATCTATAGTATATTTTTTTTGCACAACATTCGTATAATTTCTCAATATATTCTGTAATTCTTGAACTACAGAATATGTAATCTATTCACTTAGAAATATTATATAGTTGTTTCACTGCTTCCCAATTTGAAAAAAAGTTGAAAGTTTGTTATTTATCAGTTGATCCTAAATATTTAAAGAATGGTTAGAAATATAGTTTATTTTTTGTTCAGAAACTAGATAATATAAGTCTTAAGCTGTCTGAAAAATTTTAAACAAATCGTTTGCTAAACCGTTAAAAGAAAAGATCTTTTTCCAATACCTCTTTCTAGGAAAAAAAAGCCCTTTTTTTGATTTTTTAAAAAATTTGTCACTTAACTAGTACGCTTTGTTTCCGTAAATGTTTTTCAACTTTTTTTTTCTTTTTTAGAGCGTGTTTAAAAATCGTCAATACCTTGTCACATACTTTTAAAAATCTCTCTTTAGAAACACAAATATATAACAAACAACTCCATTATCTTTAAATTGTTTTTAAAAAATTTGTTTTTCATGTGTTTTTTAATGCACAACAGAATATCTTCCCTGCTTATAAAATGGTAAGAAAACTGTTGTTCTTTAAAAATATGCTGAAGTTTTCTTCTCTTTTCTGATTCTTGAGGTTTTAATCCCTTGTAGATAGTTGAACATTAACTATTTACTTTCCTGAAACATATATGATAAGGATTGGGTAAAGACGTGGCTCTTGATAGACAAGTTAAAAATTTTATTTTCGTTTCTTCTTTTATCTAGATAAGACTATAGATAATTTGAAACGATGAGCCTACATACTTTTCTCTAACCGCAAAAAGACAAGATTGAATTTTACTTAGACGATGTTGCCTACAAGTATTTTTTTGCGAAAACTGATGGTATCTTACAATTGACCACTTGAAGTGGTGCAGTGGAATACAGTAAGCAGATGTGTTGTCACGATAAAAACTAATTTACTGTAACAAATACTAATTTACACACAAAAATACATTTTTTTATAACTATTAGAAACTTTTTCTATCTGCTCCCGAGCTGACAATGTCATATAGCGCCCTTTCGGACCCGATTTCCTCATGGTAAAACTAAATGTAAGTTCAAAAATATAAGCAATGATCGATAATGTGCAAAATGAATACAAATGTTCCAATATGATCGATAATGTGCGGATTTTTTCGAATACCATATCAAACTAAATGCATTCATATTTTTTTTTATTTAAATGACCAGTTTATATGTTGGAAAGATTGAAAAGTATTCAATGTAATTATTAAGTGATTCGTATCTAGATATTTTCTCTGAAAAAAAAAACGCGATTTTATAAAAAATAAAAAAGTAGCTGCCAATCGAGAACTCGGTCTTCCAGATATTGAATATAAACAGTGAGATGCAGCTCAGATATAAATTGAAAACATTTATCAATACTAATCCGTAGATGCCATTTTATATGTAAGGCCAAAGAGAACAGTAATGAAGTGATAGTGGCAGGTATTCTAATATATGAAGTTTGTATATATCGACAGTTACAGAAATAAAAACTGACAAATTTTATTTTTCTGAAATATCAAGCCATAACGATTTTTAAAAAATGTGAAGTTCTGATTAGGCCTGTATATATAAAACAAGTCTAGTAATAAAATTACTAGGTTTGTCTAAATGGCTATATAGTATCTTCAAAAGAGGCTCTCCTTCAATTAATCGCAATCAGTCACCTGTATTTTAACTTTAAAAAAAATTTTGTCTCTCAGATATACTTTAGTGTTATTTTCCTTTTCAGATTTTGCAAAACATTCAAGTTTTATATTGAAATTTCAACAACAGTGTGAGAAAAAGAATAAGACCTCTCATTGAGACTAAAACTTTATAATTAGATCTTATTACCATAGAAAATGTCTTTTGAATAACACCAGTTTAATAGTCATGCAAATTCTACTGAATTCAGATAATTTTAAAAAAATATTTCTTCCTAATTTTCAACAGTAGCTTATAGTGTTTAAGATCAAACCGTTTGATTGTTCCATCAACTAACTGACCTTCTTTCATTGTTGATTAACTTGTAACTAACTTGGATTTTCTTTCATTGTTGAAAGTAAAATAATATTTTATTTCGCATTACATTGTTTATGAGAGAACTTAAAAAAGTAAAGCTACAGTAATATGAAAATTATAAAAGATATGAATCATGCCTTTGCATTGTTAATACCATCATAATGTTATGCGACTGGTCTCCATTAGAAGGTTTTATGTACAAAATGAGCATATGTGAAACATTTAAAGTTGTTGTTGTTGCTTATAATAGCACTTGCCATAGACAAGATCGCTGACGAAGTCAGCGATTTTAAACCAAAGGAGAATCTCTTGTTTTAGTAGGGTCAAGAGTACGTCTTAGCTACTCACGCATCACATTCGCTTGCACAACCCCTTTTTACAGGAGGGGGGGGGGCGCATTCACACATCTCACAGATAGAACAGATGAAGAACAACCACGCCCGAACCGGGACTCGAACCCAGGACGCCCAGATCATGGGGAAGACGCGCTACCCCAGGACGTCGGCTACATTTAAAATAGAAGCATTTAAAAGCATATCTGGTATTTTCTAAACAATGCCACTGAAATTAAAGATAATCAATATCACAGACGAATCAGCTGGTCTCCAATGGCGACTAGTATTTAATAAAAGGTTACACATATACCATAGAATATAACATAAAATTTTTGACTTAAGTAGGACAGACATTAAAAGAGATATTTCATAATTTATGCTAGCTGATTCAGTTTATGTTTGGTTGTGGGACGTGAAATTACAATCGTGTGGCATTATTTAAATTTTTTGAATCCTTTATTATAAGCCTTGCCAGTCTGCTGCCATTCATTTGATTTTTCTTGAACATTTTTATGTTGGTTTTGGTCGAACCTTTGGTTTTAAATTCTACTTAAAATGACTTATTCAATCTAACGCCTCCATTCTCTTAAAATGAATCAGTATAACTTTTAGGATGAAATATCTTTGTTGAATTTTGTCTAATAGAAGTGTATTTTTCAATTATATTTCCTAGGATACATGTTATACTATATATAACTATACTGAACGGAGAACATTATGAAAAGATTAGATTTCCTAATTTTTGTAAAATTAATGTTTTATTTTCAAAAGTGCCATTACATAAACATTTTATTCATTTGAACTGTTTATGTAACTGGAAATACATATCTACCATCGACGGTTGCGGAAATAATAGCCGAGTAATAATAATTATTTTCAACATATATAAACACGGAACAAATGATATAATATTTAATGATTTTAATCTTCACACATTGTAGTAACAAAAGCAGCAAACCAAAGACTATTCCGACCATGACTAAGAACTAAATAAATCACCCTAATTCGATGTTTACACCTCTAATCTGAGAGTGAAACTGACCGGTATAAGTATATTTATGTATATTTATACCGATTCAAAATTATTTTTTTAAATATACATATTCAAAAAATAAGAGCTTCAAAGTACCGATGAAAAAAATACATTTTGCTTGTTTATGAAAGATATATCTAATGCTTGTGGTAAGTTATTTCCTATTCAACCTAAAATCACAAAGCAAAAATAATAATGCCATCCTTGGCAATTAATGCCTCATCATGTTTTTTATTTACGGTAGATTATTTTTTAATTGTGCCAATATCCCATCATCGCTTTTACAGATTTAATGACGTTCTTTTTTTCTTCTTCTTATAAATGCCTTTAATAAGTTTCTGGTTCGCCATAAAACGCTCCATTAACTTATTAATAACTAAAAAAAGAATGAACCACAAAGTTTTGGAAAGGGGGAAAGGTGAGCGTCGTTGTTACTTTAACTCATATCACGACACATGAACTGAGACACTTATAAACTCACTGACAACTACCGACCAATTGAAACCAAGAAGAATAAGGACAATGAGCAGCAAAGAAATAAGAAGATGCAAGAAGGCGTTGAAGTGGAGCGAAACGAGACGTTCCGTTTTTTTAACACCCCCATTCTACAACTAAGAATCTCTGTTTTCTAACTACTAAGAAGCAAAAGGGGAGTAAGAAGAACAACAAAAAAAAATTAGAATGTTTTCGACGAGGAATTTATCGTAAGTTTTTGAAACATGAATAATTAAAGGGGATCAACAGATGAGTGACGCTTAAATCCCCGGCAGTATTTTCTGTGGACTAAAGAAGCCTCATAATTATATTTTTAGTTTTTTAGTTTTTTTCATAGTTTTTTTTATGGGAAAATTTCTTCTTTTACGCTCTCCTTTATGCAACTTCTTTATTTAGTTCATGTTGAATAAAACAATTCCTGATGTTATACTCTTTTCTCTTGATTAAGATATACGAGATGTATTTCAGTAAAATCACTTATTTCGAGCCATAGTCTGGTGGTGAAATTAGAAAATAGTAACGAATTTTGCTTCTAATAATCAGATTTGAAATCCGAAGAACTATGTTTTAAATTTTTAAAGACTCTATAAGTGAAAGTATTAAATATATCAGAGTGCGAAATGTTTTATCTAGTCAATGTTGCATTGCAACATTATAAATTGTAAATTTTCTTATTACTCAATTTTATATCCTATAAAACGTGGAAAATAAACTATTATTTTACTAATATGAATAACTAACTTGTTTGTTTCATGCACTCAGAGTCATGATTCTTTTTTTAGTAAATTCACGTCTGCGATGATCTTTGGAATCACTGGCTTTCGAAATGTTAACCTATGCATGGAGGTTTTTCTTTCGAAGACGATGATCTCGTTTTTGTGATCCAGCCTTTCATGATAACATATCGTGCTAAAGTTACGTTGCATCACTATAAATTGTGAAATTTTTTGCAACTCAAATCTAGATCTTATAGAAAAAATTGAAAATAAACTTGTATTTTATTGATATGACGAATCACTTGCACGTTTCATAGAGTCATAATTTTTTAGGTAAATTCACATTCCGGATGATCTTTAGATTCATTAGCTTTCGAATTGTTAGCTAGATAATGCAGTTGTTTGAAACAGATATTATCATTATTCTAGTGATCCAGTGTTCCACGATGTTTTGATCCCTTCCTGTACAGCATGAAGATGTGTTGCTGTTGTTGACCTTCCATTTGATGCTATGCGTTTCACTTTAGTCATGCTTCATTAAGACATACAAAATCTGCTCTGATTAAAGAGACATTAATTGGCGTTATTCTGAATAATCGCCAAATTATTATCGAGATAGGCAACCGATAATGCAATTTTTTATTTAGAAAATTAGATAAAAAAACGAAAGAAATTAAATGCAAATTTTAAAATAAGCCTGAGACGCCGAAGCATTATATAATGGTCTGTGTCATAAATGTTTAGTCTTTACCATGATCACTAACGTCATATGTATTGTAAGTTTTATTACAATTCATAGAATTCTAGCACTTATAAAAATGTAGAAAATAACAAAAATTTAATATTTGAATACATTTTGTTGGAGAATCATGGATATCAGATCCTTCTTAAGATATTTAAATGTATTTAAACACATCCAGAATTAGGGGAATCATCTGAATATCTGCAAATTAACAATACAGAAAATATCAAAGCAAAAAAAAAGAGAGAGAGAGAGATTTTTAAAGCTGTGAGAAATGTTATCCATTATCTTGTTATCCATGTCATTACGAGGGTCAATACTTGGACGAAAGTGAAAACCCTCGAGGACAAAAATCCATGTTTAAATCCCCGCCTGAGAGTGACACTTGATAAAGTCTTCAGGCCGGATTCATCATTCCGTTCTTTTTTATTGCATTTAATTCATTTTTTAATTCCTTTTTATTAAGTTTTTGCAATTTGAATTTAATATTTATTTCGAATTTCATTAAGTTCATTCGTGTTTTAAATTTAGCAGCATTAGTGCACTCTAAATATAATGTTTCTTCTCTTTAATAAGTTTTGACTCAAGAAAATATTTACTTTATAAGTTAGTTTCATAAATCTTTCTTGAATTCCATAGTTTCTAGCTTTCATACCATTCATGTAATCTTTCAGGAGTTATAATGGGATAGAAAAAAATAAGCTTCATTCACTATTTATATTTTCAATTTCAAATTTTACATATTGGATTCGCTTATTCTAAAAAAAAGAGTATGAAATTAAGAAACGTGCGACTGATTTCCAATTACTGTCTAGCGAGAAGGAACAATTAGATAATTGCTATTAGTTTGAAAATGAAGAAATCCAGCAGAAACCTGGTCTCAGAAACCGCTCCTTTATCTCAAAAGCAAGAAACATTTCCGTGCTTCGTTGTTGATGTTTTCTGCTTCTTGAATGACTGACCTTCTCCAAGTATTTGGAATTTTAATTTGGAAACTTTGATCTCGATCATGCGATAAAGTTGGAATGTCCGGTAGAACTCCAACTATTCTAATGATGAAGTTTGTAGAGGTTGCTCTTTATTTATGTTCCTAAATACCTTCTATGATCCTTTTTTATTTTTATTTTTCAGTGAAAAAGCGGAATTGAAAAAAGGGAGATTCAAATATTGTGATGTAGGAGAGTTTTTGTTGCAAAAAAATAGACATTTAAACATTTCAAATTCAGTTCGCATAATCACAATTAGAGCGACGAGCATGTGTTTTTAAGTAAGTCAGTGATAATGACTTTATTTAATCGATTTCGGAAAATTTTAGCATTAAAATTTCATTTCTATGAAAACATGATGTAAAGCGCATTTCACATGCATTTCAAAATATTCATTCGTGGAATGAAACCCAGCCTCTTTTAAATAACGACAAATAACATTATTAACAAGTAATCTTATTTAAAAATAATGTATAATTCTGAAAAATAAATTCTTTTTTATTAACTTTTCTAATCTATTTTATTAACTTTTATTTTTCTTGGTAATTTACAGAACAATTTTCCAAAATTGAACTATCAGAAAATAGTAATTCGGGCTTTAGATTAATTAAAAGAATTTCCTAATTTTTCTCTAGAGAAGAAAATGTTATTTATTTTCATTATTTCTATGCATAAATACTAATATATTTTATTATTATATTGTTATAATTTATATCTATTGCTGCTATTATATTTTGTAATAATATCTATCTTAATGTAATAAGTAGGGCATATTTTTGTATCCTTAAAGAACCAATGAATTGATTAGAAAAAATTCTTTATAAAAGAAATAAAAATTGCCAATTCAATTTCGCATTATAAATAAAGTGCATGTAAATTTTGACCTACAAAAATGACCCCAGCTTCTCAAATATTATTTGAAAATAAATATCACTTCTTAAAAAGCGGCATTTGTTCTCACATCGAATTTTTCAACTTCACATTTTTTATCTATCATCCAAATTGACGCTTGGATACTTGGATGTTTCAATACAAGACATTATTCAGATTTTTCATTAGTTAGCTATAGCTCATTTAAAATCTAAATTTAATTTCCAAAATTGAATGAAATTGCCTTTTAATACAAAAGCAAAAATAAATAAATAAATAAAATCGCATCAAAAACGACTGTTTCACATATCCTTCCTTAATCAAGTTTTGTGCAAATAATAATCAAACTGAAATTGATATAGGGAAAATAAACAAGAAAAGTATTCAAAATTCAGTCCTAAGTATTTGACTTAAGCAGAATATCGTAAAGGTTCAGTTGTCAAGCAAGATAAAGTACCTTGCAATAAGTTTGACATCAGCCTTAAAATCTGCCACCTGTACAAAATAACTCCAAAAATTAAATAACATTAAAGTATAGCCTTGACCTTATTTCTTGCTTTGTATATCCCTTTTTTCTCAAAAGAAATATTTTAAGAGTTTGTAGAAAAAGAAGTATATAAAACAAGAGTAAAGTACTTTAATAATTTATTTTCTTTGAGAAAAATTGAAAAGACATGGATTCTTTTCTTTTCCATAACATTATAATATTATTAAATACGACGGCGTTAGTATAACATGTATTTATTCTTCACAACAAGTAGACGTACAAGCATATAATTAATTTTAGAATAACAACAAAACAAAGTGATGCCACTCAAGCTAAGGTAATTATACCAAATTGTTTGCTTGCTTGCTTGCCGCAACAAATATGAATCAGGTTCAATTTACCGATATTACTCTATTCCTACAATAGATATTTACTTAGAAATTTTCCTTTATTTTTAAACATTTTCTTTCTGTATGATATTTCACTTTCCATCTCAAAGATTTCGAAAACAATTGATATTTATTTTTTGAGTATTTTTCCTCTTTTCATCGCGGAGGTATTATATTTGTTTGAGTTGAGTCAACCGCGGCATATGGTTACAGTTTGAAGAAATAGGGTCCAACTAGGCTGGGATCTAGAATCTCCTCATTCATTTAAAAAGAAAAATAAATTCTTTTGCAGAAACTGAATGAATATATTTATAGAAGATTCTTGTTTAGTTAAAATATAAAAAAATATGTATCTTTAGTTAGTGTAATGGATATAAATTGAAAAATATATTGCAGAAAATATATGAAACATTATTCAGGAAAATAAATATAGAAATTCTTATTATTTAATTGTTATTATAAAACTACTTTAAAAAAATATAATTAATCATCGGCATGAAAAGCATTTTGTCAGGAAAGAAAGTTATTAATTTATCTATTGGTAATCTACGAAGCTGTTTTATATATATGAACACTAACTAGTCAATAATTACTATGTTGTGAAAACTATTTTCATCTTCAAATACTGTAAGCTAAAAAGCAGAAAATAGATGTTTATTTCGAACATAAATAAAACCTAAATAAATCAACCCGATTCGATGCTGACACCTAAAATCTAATAGACCAATTGATGAATACAAAAATATTTTTATTGAATGTATATTTATACCGATTCAAAATTATTTTTGAACACATATATTAAAAAATCAAGAGTTTCAAAGTAGCGACGAAAAAATACATCGTGCTTGTTTATGAAAGATAAATCTAATGCTTGCGGTAAGCTATTGTCCATTCAACATAAAATCACAAAGCAAATATTTTTTTAAAGCAAATTTTCTTTGCAATTAAAGATTCCTTATCATTTCTATTTACTCTTGGCTATTTTTTTAAATATGACAACAGCCCATCATCGCTTTTGCAGATTTAATGACATATTTTTTTTCTTATAAATATCCGGAACAAGTTACCAGTTCCCCATGAAACACTCCATTGTCTTATTAATAACTAAAAAAAAAAAATGAATTAACCACAAAGTTGTAGAATGGAGGACGAGCGTCTTAGTTATTTTAACTCATATCACGACACATGAACTCAGACACTTTTAAACCCACTGACATCTACCGACCAATTGAAATAAACAAATAATAAGGACAATGAATAGCAAAGAAAAAAGAAAAAAAAAAAAAAAAAAAAGATGCAAAGAGGCGTTGAAGTGAAGCGAAACGAGGCGTTCCGTTTTTGTAACTCCCCCATTCTGTGACTAAGAATCTCTGTTTCCTAACTACTAAGAAGCAAAAGGGGAGTGAGAAGGGAAAAAAAAAGAATTTAAGATTTTTTCGAGGAGGTATTTATCGTAAATTTTTGAAACTTGAATAATTAAAAGGGATCAACAGATGAATGACGCCAAAATCCCCAACAGTATTTTCTGACGAATAAAAAAGCCCCGTAATTATATATTTTTTAATTTTTTTAGTTATTTTCACAAAGGTTTTTTTTTGCAGCGAATTTTTTTTTACGTGTTTCTTTATGCAACTTCTTTATTCGGCTATTCTTGAATAAAGCAGTCCTTGAAGTTATACTCTTCTTCCTATATTAAGATATGGGAGTCAAATTTGGTTAAAACCAGTTATTGTTTAAATAGATTCTATACGTGAAAGGATTAAATATGTCAGAGTTCGAAACGTGTGACAATATTGCATTGCATCATTATACATTTTGAATAATCTTTATAAATTTTGAATTTTCTTGCTGTAGAAAATGGGAAATAAACTAGTATTTTATCCATATGACCAACTAACTTGCACGTTTCAAGCGCATAGAATCATAATTTTTTTAGGTAAATTCACACTCATGATAATCTTTCGATTCCTTAGTTTTCGAATTGTAAACTTGTAAATGCAATTTTTTTCCCCATTTGAAAACGACTTACTAGTTATTCTTGTGATCGAAACCTTCACGATGTTTTGATTCGTTCCTTTACAGCTTGAAGCCATGTTTGTTTGTTTGTAATTATGGCACTTGCCACGGACAAGCCCTTCCGTCAGAGACAGCCGTGTTTAAGCCTGAGGGGGTGCGTCTCTTGTTTCTATAGTAGCGCCAACTAGGGCCAAGAGTACGACTTAGCTACTCACTCATCATTCAATCGCTTGCACAACCCCTTTTTAGAGGAGGGCACATTCACACATCTCACAGATAGAATAACGAAAGAACAACCATACCCAAACCAGGACTCGCACCCGGGACGCCCAGATCACGAGGAAGACGCGCTACCCCTATGCCAGGACGCCGGCTTGAAGCCATGTTGCTATGGTTAATCATATTTTTGAATCAAGCTAAACATAATTTATTAAGAAATACAAAATCTGCTCTAATTAAAGAGAGTTATTTTGAATCATCGATAAATAGCTATCGAGATTGACAACCAGTAAGACATTTTTTTCATCTGAAAGATCAGATGTGAGACCAAAGAAATTAAATGAAAATTTTAAAGCAGACGTTAGGCTCCAGTACATAATATAACGGTCTGTATCTTAAATGATGATTCTTTACCATGATATGTCTTTTCATATGTATTGTAAGTTTTATTAATACTCATTGAATTCTAGTATTTATAAAAGTATGGAAAATAACAAGGGCTTAATATCTGTCAAAATTTAATTCTTAAAAATACTTTGTTGGGTGTATCATCAACATTTGTGCCTACCTAAGATATTTAATTGGAATGAAACACAGTCAGAATTCGCTGAATCTGCTGGTTACCAAGAACAACAAATTAACATAAATATCAAAGCAAAAAAAAAAGATATTTCTAATACTGTCTGAAGAATTTGCTATCCATGTCATTACGGGGGTCCAATACTTTTGCGAAAGTCAAACCCTCATTAAAGAAAAAGAAAAATCCCTGATTTCAATCCCTGCCTCAGCATGGCCCTTGATAAAGTCTTCAGACCGTATTAATGATTCCTTTTTTTATTCCATTTTATTCATTTTTTGCAATGTAAACTTTATATTTATTTCTAATTTTGTTAAGTTCAATTGCGTTTTAGCACTCTAAATACAATGTATCTTCCTTTTTACAGTTTTTGACTCGAAGATAATTTCTTTTAAAAGTTGGTGTTACAAATATTGTTTGAATTTTATAATTTGTAGTTACCATGCCATTCATGTAATCTTTGAGTTGTTCTAAGGGGATTGAAAAAATAAGCTTCATTCACTATTTTCCCTTTCACTTCTTAATTTCCCATATTGGATTCGTTTATTCTAAAAAAAGTATGAAATTAAGAAAAAATTGTAGCTAATTTCTATTTACTGTCTGGAGAAGATAAGAATTAGATGATTGCGATTATTTTAAAAACTAGGAAACGAAGCATTAGTTGACCTCAGGAACCACTCCTATGCCTCAAAAGTAAAGAACATCTCCACTGAATAACTCTCCGCACTTCGTTGTTAATGTCTTCTGCCTCTTGATTGACTGACCTTCTCTAAGTATTTGAAAATTTAGTTCCGAAATTTCGACCTGAATAGTCAGATAAAGTCCGAGTCCGGTGGAACTTCAAGCGTTCTAATGATGCCGTTTGTAGAGTTTTACTTATTTATGTTTCTAAATACCTTCTGTGATTCTTCTTTATCTTCTTTCTTTCTGTAAAAAGATGGAGTTTAAAAGGCGAGTTTCAAAGATTGCGATGTGAGGTAAGTTATTTCTGCAGAAAAAGTGATATTTAAACATTTCAAATTCGATTCATAGAGAGATGAAAATGCTTGAATAAATTGGTAAAATAATAAATTAATGTTAAAAATGATTAATAAAAATAAATATTTAAAATAATTTTAATTTAAATATTCAAATTTGTATGTTGATTCAAGAACTTTTCCTATTATTTTATATATGATAAAGTAGAAACGTTCCTATTACATTTATCGAAATAATAGAATTACACCAGTTTAAATGGCACACCAAAACAAATCAATTACACCAGTTTCAGATCTTATTGATCGTTTAATGATAAAATAAGTGGGAATTTCCCGTTGCTCTTAACTGAACTTGCTTTGAACTTATTCAGTTATTATCAAAACATAAATTATTTGACCGTTATTTAATTTATTTGTAATTCTATGAGTTTAAAATGATGAAATGTAAGAGCTTATTAAAGGAAAAAATCTTTAATGATAATTTTTTTTAAGTAAGCCAGTGATAATGGCTTTATTTATTTGATTTTGAAAAATGTTAGAATTCGAATTTGATTTTCATGAAACTATGGCAATACTAATGTCAAACATTTTGCATTTCAAAATATTCATTCATGAAATGGTAACGAGCCTTCTGAAAAAACATAAGAAAAACATTATTATCAAGTTATTTTATTTTAAAGTAATCCATAATTCTGTAAAAGAAACTATAATTGCAATACTCTTGGTAATATCCAGAATATCTTTCAGAGATTGAATTTTCAGAGAAGCTAAATTCAGACTTCAAATTAATTAAGAGAATCTGCTAATTTTTTCCCAGAGTAGAAAAATATAATTTATATTTATTTTTATTCGTTTTTCTTCGGATAAATACTATTATATTTTATATTAATTATTAAGTCCAACTTTATTCAAAAAGTAGGGCAGGTGTTTGTTTAATCAATGAACCAATGAAGTGATTTGAAGAATTCTTTTATAAAATAAATAAAAATTGCCGATAGAATTTGTTAAATAAATTGCATATAATTTGTAGCCTACAAAAATGACACAAGGTTCTAAAAATTATTTGAAAATAAGTATAACTTTTTGAATTCTACTTTTGTTGCTACACGATATATTTCAACTTTACATTTCTTAATTACCATCCAACATGTACTATATTTAGAACTTTCAATGCAAGAATTCAATCAGATATTTCATTAATTGGTTTAAATGTATTTTAAAACTCACATTTTATTCCCAAAATGGAAGAGAATCACCTTTTAATCCAAAAGAAAGAAAAACTGATTTTCTCATGAAATGCACCTGTTTTACATATTATTCTTGAATAGAAGATTTTGCAAAAAATTATAATTGAACTAGAATTTATAAGAGGAAAATAAAATTTAGAAAAGCATTCAGAACTCAGTCCTAGATGATTGACTTAAGTAGTTTACCGAAAAGGCTTCAATTGTTAAAAATACATTGTAATAAGTATGACATCAATCTTAAAATCTGCCACCCGTACAGAAAAAAAAACCCTCAAAAATTAAATAACATTAAAGTTATAAGGCTTGACCTTATTCTTGCTTTGTATACCACTTTTTCTTAAAAGAAAGTGATCTGAAAATATTTTACGGAATTTGCAGAAATAGGAATATATAAAATGAAAGTAAAATACATTAATGGATTATTTTCGGTGAGGAAAATTGAAAAGATGTGGATTTTTTTTCTTTGTCATGACTTTATCCAATGAGTCAGGTTCAATCTACCGATATTGCTCTATTCATACAATAGATATTTACTTAGAAATTTTCCTTTATTTTTAAACCTTTTCTTCCTGTACGATATCTTGGACCAACTCGTATTTTATTTTCCTCCACGAATATTTCGGAAATAATTTATATTTATTTTTCGAATATTTTTCCTCTTTTCATCGTGCACGTATTATATTTGTTTGAGTCGAGTCAACTCCTATCGTTGGTTACAGTATGAAGAAATAAGGCTGCTGCTATGCTGAGATCAGAAATGTCTGCATTTATTTAAAAAGAAAAAGACATCGTTTAGCTTTACAGACACTTAATAAATGTGGTTAAAGAAGGCTAAGAATAAAAATCTACCGAAATATATCTTTAGTCATTTAGTAATTAGAAAAACTCTTGGCCAAACATTATTGAGAAAAACCATTGTAGCGATTATTTTAATTAAAATGCCATTATAAAACGACTTTTAAAAATAATCTAAATTATAGGCATGAAGAGCAATCTATCAAGAAATAAAATCTCTAATTTAAAATTTGGGAATCAATGAAGCTGTTTTATCTGTAAGAACACTTATAAGGAAATAATACTATGCTGAAAACAAAAGAATTATTTCGCGAACATAATTGTTTCAGTTTCTTAACTAAAAGAAAAACAAAGTATCTTGATATATCAACTAATAATTACTTACCCTATTTTAGGAAGAAAACAAATTGGTATTATCTAATTAAATTGTTTCGTTAAATTTTAAACAGTTTCTTTATTTAATCAATTTCCCAAAAGAAATGCATGATAATTAAAATCCTTATTTCGATCCATTACATTTAATATCAATTGTAAATGTGATGACATTTTAAATCTGAATAATTCTTATTATGATAATACAAAGATTTTTGTAGAGCAAAATATCGACTAAAACTTTTAGAACCAATTCGATTTTTCCCAATTTGTCTCAAATAATCGAATGTATGTGGCTAAAATATTAAAGTAATGCAATGATTTACAAATGCGAAATAGAATCTGCTAGATAATTGCAAAATATTTCAAAAAGAAAGCTTTCAGATAGCTCTGTAATATATTTCGATTTATCAGGTTTACCGTTCCAAATCTTTTAATGAATATGTATTATTTTTGTTGATACTAACTCCGAAATGATTATGTGTAATATGCACCCAACTGTTAGAATTGATTTGTTTTATTGCTTTCATATTATTAAACCTATCGCCAGATAAATGCTATTGAACTGATTAATCACGGTATTCTATTTGCATAACAGTAAGACATAAGACTTCTAAGATAACAGTAAACATTAGAAACAGTAAATAAAGAAAAAAGGATAAGAAACAGTAAACATTATTTGATAATTTTCAATCCTCCTCACTTTAATTATCTGTACATTTAACTTATAATGGATTGATTTTTTATTATTCAATGTGTATAAAAAATTTACAATAATTATGTTATATATGATCTTTAAGAAAAAGAGCAAATTTAAAATGTTTAATATCTGGAAAACCAAGCTCACTCGGCAGGGTTTTTTTTTCTTGTAAAATCTTATTTTTTAGAGATAATATTTAGATAGAATCACATACTGATTACATATAAATAATTTTCAATCTTACCTACATATTATTTGATCATTTAAATGAAAAATCATGAATGCATTTAGTTTAACATGTTATTTGAAACAATCTGCTATATTACAGCATTGATTTTGCAGTTTATCTATCATTATTACTATCAGACCATTTTGCAGAAAGAAAGCTGTCTTCTCCAAATGAAGCCCCTAACAGTTATTTGTCAAATATTCTTCAAGCCGACTCTTGAGTGATCTAAAATCATTTAAAATGAGGATAATCAAAGTTTCATTACTCGACCAACTATAGTCACAGAAATCTGGCATTTTGTTTCCAAGAAAATATTAATGCAACAAAAATATTTTACTGAATTTGATTAAAAAGACAAGTATGCAGTGTAAAAAATGAGCAAGTTTTCAGTAGCCCATTTATTGACTCAAATAATGAAAGATAGAATTATTTATTTCACTTAAAAGTACAGTTCTTGCAGTTTCGAAACTATTTATTTGTCTATATTTGGTGTGAGGTATTCTGTGTTTATAATTTGATCTTGATCTTGAAATAATACATACTATGAACATTAATTATTAAGTAATATAATATATTTAGTTTAAATATTTCATTTAAGTATATTTTAAATGACCAAGACGTATATTATATTGGCAGCACATTCATCAATAACACTTCTGTCAAGATAAAAACTTCTTAAAATTCCCGATTTAATCTTTAAAATATTTAAATATAATAATCATAATATAAAGTTTCAAGACAAAGCTAAAATTAAATTCATTCTAATTTTAGAGTCGATTAAAATTAATCGCACCCATTATTATACAATTCCCATCCTTCTACTTTAAACAAGGCATTAGTTAATCAAACATATTGTATGCATTGAACAAACACATCGAAATGCTGAATTAGAAATACTTATTTTTGGATAGAATTCAAATAATTTAATCAAGCAGAATTATATTATCCGGATATTATTTTCTTTTTTTAATAAAAAATTATCATTCTGAAGGGTTGTTTTTTCCATTCTAATTCGATCTCGTTTTCGTTTTCGAAAATCCTCGCGTTGAGCCTGTTACGTTTGTTAGCTTTTACATAGTTTGATTCATTTTAAAAAGATAGACAGAGAGTTTTCATTCAATATATAAATTTTAATTCCATTTACGTTAGATGTAACATCTCGTCCAGTTTTTTTTCTTTATGTAATTGAAATAATTTATTTAGATGTAACGATTAAAACGATTCATTATATATATATATATTCGGTAATTGATTCTCCCACAGTTTTCTCGTGTTTCCGAATTTTTATCAGAAAGTCTGCCTAACGTCGTTTAGTTAATATCTACCGTTAGCTAAATAATTCAATTGAAAACTAACAAAGATAATTTTTTAAGACTTTGAAAGCGAAATATTACTTCAAAGAATAATTAATTAGTTAATAATTTTTTGCAAAAAAAGTAAAAAAAAAATTCAATTATGTGCAATTATTTTTTCCTTTCTGTTTATTATTTTTAATTAAATGCGTTAGCAGATTGATTAATAGATAATAGTTTAGTGCCTCACAGATGCTATTAACCTGAAAAAGTTAACAAAACTTTTAAACCAATTCCTTAAAGCATTTTTCCACCAATCAAAACTTTTAATTAACGACCAGAAATATTACGTTTTAAATGCAGGTGGAATAAAGAATAAACGAGGAAAAAATGACGTACAGTTGACAATTATCAAAGATGTAGACAGTCGTGAGCAATACTTATTTCCAAGTACACTTATTATTCTAATAATTTTTTTAAACCATTAACCTTAAGGGTTTATGATGAAATGCAAATACGATGCTCGTACTCTAAGAAAAATTTAATTAATTAAAGTGATTTTTCTTCTCACTGAAGGACTTATCGTGTTAATTGTGCATACACCTTGTGTTGAAATAATGAAATAAAAAAAATTGGTGCTTATGCCAGTAATTTTACTAATTATTTTTTAATTTCCAGTTAACTAATATTATTATATTGCAAGCGACGCTATGAAATAAAAGTAAGGGAATGATTGCAAAAAAATTGTTTTTTTTCCCTTATTTTAAAATGTAATAAATTATAGAATACAATGATCACATTGACAGTGTCTTTTATTAAATTTCTGCAGTGTCTTTTATTAAATTTCCTAAAAATTATTGAATATAGCCAATTATTGAGGATATCTATGGCATACTAATCTTTTTATCCATTCTGATTCAAAAATTAATCGTAGCCTTTTAGTCATTTTACAGTAAATGGTTTATGAATTAACATAATCTAATAGAACATTAACAATTGTGAATATGTATCAATTTAATATAATAACAGAGATCCACATACATACATATATATTTGCATGAGGATAAGAAAGTACATAACATCAAATATAAAGACACGTACATCTCTCTTTATGCAAACCTATATTACTTTAATATTTTGCATAAATCTCTCACTTTTAAAGCTTCTCTTTTATTTTTAAAACGGGAATTGATAAAACAATCGTATGCAATTACATCACTGCTTTCATTATATCAAATTTGTTACAAAAAATTAAACAGTCTAATTATATTCTCATTGAGCCATTTTCAGAATTGTATTTAAAATTGCTGAATTTATATTCAGATATGTATAGTGCATTAAGTAAAATATATAGGAATTTATTTATTTTTTTATCAACCTTTTATCAACATTTTTACATACCTTGCAAAGTATGTAAAAAATAATACTTTCAGATACATATATTACATTTCTATAATAATAATGCCATAAATAGTCTGAAGTAAACAGATGAAATGTTTTTATCGCTTCAATAGGATTTTTTTGACTCTCTTTAAACGAATGAGATAGCAATTTTATATTAATATTAAACCTCGACTATAGAGAGAAAATATTTTTTTTTCATCAGTCGATTCTTAATCAAAACAAAAAAATAGACAATAAATCCATTTTTTTAACATTAGAAACTATAAATTAAAGTAGGTAACTACATTAAAAAATCGATTATTTTCTCGAAAATTATTAATATTTTTATACAATATTCTGAATGTTTGAATAGGTTTTTTTTATAAAACTGTTAGAATTTTGTTTCTAATTTTTTAAGGAGGGGTTACAATGAATTTTATGTTTGCATTTACATAAATTGTAACGCTATTTTATATCTTTAGGGGCTATTTTCTCAAATTCTTATTTTTCATAGAATTTTCTTGCTAAAAATCTCATAAATTATAATGTAATACAGAATTTTTGTTCAAATTTGGATAATAATTTCTCAATATGTTCTGAAGTTTCTGATATAGAAAATAAATTACCTAATAATTTACATATATTTTATAGTTGTTTTAGGGCTTTACAATATAAAAAAAATGAAAATGTCATGTTATTAATCAGTTGAATACATATATTTAAGGAATTGATAGAAATGCAGCTTATTTTTTAGTTTAGGAACTAAATAATATATTTCTTATGCTATCTGCAAAATTTTAAGAAAATCATTTGATAAACCTCTATACTGGAAAATTTTCGCTTTATATCTCTTTGTAGCCTAGAAAGCTTTTCTTCCCAATTAAAAACAACTTTTATTATTTAATTAGTATATTTTGGCTCCATTTAACTAATATGTAAGGTGTGTGTGTTTTCAATCTTTCTTATACAAGTATTCAAAAATATAACTTTTCGAACTTTTTCAAAAAATTCATCCCCAACGTAATCAGGTACCTTAAAAAATACGAATGATTTTATAAATGTATGCTCTTTTACAAAGATTGCGTTTCCTTGACAGAGAGTCAACTCCTTGTCAAAATTCAATATCCATTGTTGAAACTACTTCGAAGTCAGAAATTTCAAAATAGGAATTAGCTAAAAGGAACCCTTATTTGTTGCAGAAATGGATGCCCATTCCAACTTCTCCATTAAAAAAAGGCATCAATAGGGTGTCAACTCCCCCCCCCCTTCTTTTAACATTCATTCATTCATTCTATTTCCCCAACCTGCATGATACGCGAATTCACGACGAGCTGTAGCTTAATTATAAGAAGGCCAAAAAAAAAAAAAAAAAAAGACCGTGAATAAAAAGGGAACGTTTGTTATATTTCACCTTTCTGTGGGCACAATGTATTTATAAACCAATTTTTGTTCTCAGCAAAACGCAGTTGCATAATTAGAAAAGCTAAAAAAATCTGATATTACAAGTGTAAATTAACACGAACTGAGTGAATCGAAAGGCAACGCCCAAAACAGTTGTGATCTCGTCTGTACTGGTGTCTGAACGACAATTCTCGTTCGTGTTTGTAAGCAGTAAATGTCGAACACGTGTCAGAGTTGAATCTAAGGTAGGGGATAAATTGGTCAGTTGTTTCTGACCAACACGAACAATGAATGCAAGAAGCGATTTTAAGCTGTTACTTTTCACTTTTGTCAAGATCGGTTTGACTTTAGAGATAATTTTTATAGCAGTGTAGACGTGAGGAAAGAAACTTCTTAGTGGATTCTGAAAGTGCGATTTTGATGCATTTGTATAAAAATAAATGAGAATGGTTATTTAAGAAACATTTGCAATCTTAGCACAATGGATAAAATATTATTTCAGTTATTACTGAGAAAAAGTAAAGAATTCGAATCAATACGAATAATTAATAGAAAGATTTTATCTCATTAATATGATCTTTGAGCATTTTGAGAACACTTAAGTGATGAATTTATTATTAAAAATTTGTCATCGAATTTAAACCGTAAATGGAGACTAGAATTAAAATGACTCCTCGTTGTTCTTTAGCTCTGATTATTACGTGGTATTTTGTAGTTGAATATAACCATCTCCTCAGTACTATCAAATTGTTTTTTCAACAGTATGTTGGCAAAAGTCTAAATATGAACACGTGCATGTAACCGAAGTTTTTGTTGGTATTTATGGAATCATTGATTTCGCATAAATAATTCAAAAAGAATAAAGAAATATTCTTAAAATAGTATTTTAAAATATTATATTCTTCATTTTTATTTGCTAAATTCTAACAGTCATAAACATTAGTGTAATTAAATAATATCTAATGTTCAGTAAAAGATTGTTAATGTTTTTCTTATAACATGTTTTCCACATTTAATATTATAACATTTAACATTTTTAATATTAAGAGTTTTGGTAACTACATGATTTCCAGAATATATTGCGTTTCAAAAATAAATTCCAATTCTGTTTACAAAAAAAAAAAAAAAAAAAAAAAAGGAGTTTTTTTACTCCATTCTCTGGCCGCGTGAGGAAATTCATGTCTCCAGTTAACTCTTGTATTTAAACATTTGTATTTGTAATTTCCTTCAATGACATCTTCTCTTTTGATTGGTGGCTTCAAAGAATACAATTATCTATATGAAACGATAATCAATATGTTAACAATTTACTATAGCAATACTTATTTTGCATCTATTTAGTTAATAACCTAATAAACTTCAAATATTTTTAACAAACATTATAAGAATATATAAATACAATGTTGCTACATGTTTCTTAATAATCGTGATAAATAGCCAGTGGTTTACATTTGAATTTTCAGCAAAATTAAAAAAATAAACTTATTTATTTGCACTTTATTTTAAATTAAAATACAATTATCTGAATGAAGAATCGTAATATTAAGGATTATTAAATTTAGATATAATTTACAGGTTATTTAAATTATCTTCGTAGATTATTTTTAATAATCAATTGACTCATTAAAATGTAATGATAAATTTCTATTCTCAATAAGCTAATTTCTTTTAATTTGGTGACTACAATGATTTCATCTTTTAATAATGCAGCCAATTCATCAGCTAATTTTTTTTTTTTACTCAATGAAATATCAGTTTTAAGACTACGTCTTCTTTACGTCGCATTGAAAGTATTAATTTGTCCATTAAAAATAATAATTGCTAATTTATAAGTCTAAGGACATTTTAGTTACCAGTTTTTTTAATTTGAGGTCAGAAGTTTCACTGTGTTAATCTAAAGCTTGATCATAAGAATATAATTCTGATATATATAATTCTTCTAAAGAGAGAATATTTCTTTATAAAATACTTTCATAAACCTTGATGATTAAAAGAATCTATAGAAAAATATTATCTTATTTAAAAATAAATGGCATATTTTTAGCATAAAACATGTGCTTAAGAAATTGATTCGTTGTTCATTTAATAGTTTTATATTGCAATGCGAACTAAAATTCCTAAAAATGCTATCATAAATTTCAAAATGTTACAATTCTTAAAGCTTTTTTTAAGCTAGAATCTCTATAAATTGATATCGATTTTTTTCTTACTTACGTACTCATATACATAATATGAAGTGTGTAATAATCACCAAAATATTCCAGATTAAAAAAAAGTCCAGTTTTTGATAAATCTCCACATTTTAGAGCCCTCTGAGTTCGAAAAAATACATTTTTAGAAAATGTTTGCTCATCAATCTCTCTGTGACAAAGGTATCTCAAAAAATGCGTTGGTCTATATGGATGAAATTTGATATGCAGTTTTTATATCAAATTTGTAGATTTTTGTCAATTGTTCAGCAAATTTCTCTCAGAGAAATTCTGTTTGTATGACTTTTCGAACATTATTTAACATGATAACTACAAAACGAAGAGGGCTAAATGGATAAAATTCGATACACAGAATTAACATCTATAATCTAGATACCTTTCAAACATATGACCTTTTTTGAGCCAAATCCAACAAGGAATTACCCTCTGATGGTTCTCATGTCTCGAAACATGTAAAAACGATAACTCAAAGATTCAATGTCTTAAATATATCAAATTTGTTACGTGATTTTACGACTCCAAATGTAGTCTTGTGTTAAATTTTTCTTTTAGTCGGTTGGAAAAACCGCATCTAAAACACAAATTCGATTTTCAGATACTATTAATCGCAAGCCAAGGATTAATAGCCAACGATGACGATCCAGTAAAAAGGGTAAATTCACGCCAAAGGTTAAAATTTAGTAACTATTGTACACTAATGCTATGCAAGGCAATTTCTGGGCTGACATCTTTATTAGAGTATATGAGAAAACGTTTTGGGAGGACAACTATTTGAATAGAACTAATTGGATGTTGATTAACAACATTCAAGTGTTTGAATTCGAATTATATTTTAATTCTAATTTCTGTCCTGCGTGTTTTACTTTTTGGTCTTGCTGTCAATAACGAAAGAATTTCATATCGAATATGTTATTCGAAAGCTATGGTGGGTAAATCAAAGCAAAATAAAGAAAAAGCCACCCTGGATTTCCCTCCGAAAATTTCTCTCATACTCTTCAATAAGAATCCAATGTCTTCCCCAGCATAGAATTGTTCACTGCGAATGTTGTATATGGTTTTAATAACAATATATAGGAAATATAGACCATTGGAGTATAGATCAAATAAGAGCAGATACATCAAATCATTGAAGTATAGAAATATAGATCAAAACCACATTTTTGAAAAATGTCCGTTCATCACTCTACTTGTGACAAAGATAACTCACTATCTCACTGTCTGTGACCTACATAACTCCAAAGATTTAACCGATATACCGCTTGATATGTATTTTCCAATAAATTGACACTGAAATTTGACATGGAACAACAATTGTGCGTAAAAGATCTCATACTGAATTTCATTGATTTAAGTCATTGCAGCTTGGGCCCTTTGCAAATTAATTGACATGGGAACATGCTGTCATGGAAATCTAATATGTATTTTGGATGCCTAAATAATTACATCATATAATTTGATTACATTATTAATTTAGATATTGTTTTAAATTTTACTGTATTTCTTGAATTCTTGAATAGTGTGCGTAATTCTGTATTCTGATATTCTTGAAAATCATTCGAGGATATCAAATTTTTGAAGTATTTTTATACAAAAATGTAAAGCAAATTTATATTTTTGTTTAATTACATTCAGAATGAAGCGATTTCAGAGTATAAACATTCCTCAAATCATTTTTATTAGAACTAATACATAACATTTCGCAAATCAATGTACCAAAATGCGCAGTTATTACACATTACATCAGTTCTAATATTCATTTTCAAGATTCCATTTTAAGAATGTTTTTTTAATTACATCGGCATTCCGAAGAAGTGAAATACAAAAACAGAAAGTAAGAGAAACTAATATCTAACCAAAACTAATATCAAACCAGCAAAAGATTAAACTTTTCACTCTTGTGGTACAGAGCTATATAATTTCTCGAAACTCACATCTCCAACATCTAGAATGGTCGATAAAAGGATAAAAAAACACCATAGAGGACATTGCAAAGCATAAATGAAGGATAATCACTACGAAGACACTCTATCGAACAGTTACGCCAGTCTCCAATCCCAATTTATCTCATTAGAGAGGTCGAAGTTTCCCAATTAAATTCGAAGTACTCAGGAGAGCAAAGAGACGGACATTGTAGAAGCTGAAACTGTTAACAATGAAAGGCGAATAGAGATTCAGAATGGGGGAATTTTCTTGTTCTTGAAGACGAAAAATGTTTCGGATTCGAGGATTAAGAATCTTCTGGTCACCCTCATTTCCGAACTGCAACTCTGATGTCAAAGTAGTACTACTCCGCTCCGCTGAAGTGGTTACAAGCTACTTACGCAATTTCTAATTTCCTGTCTTCTAAGAGCGGGGAAATAATGCACTTGGGGAATCCGAGGAACAGAAGGGAAAGGAACAGTCGATGTATGGAGATATTTATTGCCTTGTTTTACAGCTGGATGTTGAAGAAACTTTTATGAGAAAATACATTTGAAATAAATAACAGATTCTTTAATGGTTTCAATGTTATTTTTAGTTTATGATGCTTTGTTTTTTTTTCCTTTCATATTATAAAATTTTTCACTTCTTAGCAAACATTCTGTGCTATTGAATAATCGTTCGGTGTAATATATTTCATCTTTTATCTATTTAATCTTATTATTATGCAACTGATGATTCTACTAAATCTATACTAATTTTTCTAAATTTGAAAGCTATGGTATGGAACAAGAACTGAATTATACTGCAGTAAATAATCCGTAGATCATGCATTTGTGCTTATAAAAGGTTTGAAAATATTTTGCTCTACATGGACAGCACAAATAATTAAAAAAGAATTTAAACTTTAGTTTTAGTTCAAATTTGCTACTAATAAACAATTTCCTAATCATATATTGATAATGATATTAGTAATTTCAATTAAAACAACACAGTACCTAAAAAATCATTTTAAAAAATTGAAATTTTTTTTTTCTTATATGATAAATTGAATCTTTCTAATGGTACATTTAAAATTTTAAAGCGCTATCTGTATTTTTTGATTAATTTATTGAAAAATTATTATTGATCCCTGCCAAGAGAGTAAATAGTGTTATCATGCCCACTTTTCAGACTGTGTCCTAGAAAAGAGTCCGGAAAAGAAGGGATTATTACTTTTTGCACAAGCAAATGTATAGTTAAACTGAAATGAAGTAACTAATAGAGTGTTGCGTACATGCGATTTCCCTTGTATCCTTCCTTATAAGTTTAAAATATCGTTTTAGTTCATCTATGTTTTTTGACACATTAAGGCTTTTAAAGTAATGCCAATAAATGTACTTCTAGTTTTATAAATGTTAATTTATGTTATAGCAAAAAGAGGCATTTAATCAACTCTGAGAAATCTATTTCTTTTTATAAAAGTTATTATGAATAAGATTTGTCAAATATCCATCATTCGTAAGATTTTCTTTATAAAGTCATTACAGAGGCTAGTATTTAATTCCATAATATTTTTTTAGAAATAGTTAAATTTCGTAAAAGATGCAATCAAGTTGTATGGATTTCATATCATGATATTGATAAATGAAAATTTTAAATTCATTTTTCTGCATGCTGTATTTTTGCTTATCACTATTTTTAGAATGTCTAAGGTTTCTTAAAAAATCTGAAGCAGGGTGCGGGAAATTTTTTGGGAATGACCTGAAATATATCTTTTATGAAACTTGCTATGAAATTAGCGTTATTTTGTATAGTAATTTTTTAAAGAAAAGGTTCAAATCAAAACTTTGCATTTTTCAGAATTGGTGTGTTTTACGATAAAAGAATAATAATAAAAAAATATAATTAGCATTGTAGGAAATCAATGGCAAGTTTTATGTAGCTACCTGGAAAAAACTGTTGAAAATCTGCATATTTAATAAACCTTAGAAATTTAAGGAAGTTCAAAATTTAAAAAAAAATGTCTTTTATAAAACATTAGAAATAATTCGAAGTTTCTTATGGAAGACAATTAGAAATTACAATACTACATAAAATATAGTTAAAATATAATTTTGTACGATAGGGTTTGTAAAATTGTTTAGGTAGTACTTGTCATCACAATCCGTGTTCTAAAAATAATTTTTTTCCTCTTGAATTCTGTGTTTACCACAATTTAACGTTTAAGATGCGCGGACGGCTATTTCCCTACAAAACAAAAATGGTTTCTCAGCAAATTCAATTCTAAAACTATATAGGCTCAAAAGGATTTCTCATGGTTTCTTTTTTCTGTTTTCTTTCTTCCTATTCTATATAACTGCACCATGTGAGTTCTAAGGTTTTAAAAGAAATTTTGATAGTAAATTAAAATCGGACTATTACATTTAATCATGGGGAATAAAAATTTTAACATGCACATACATACATGTTAAAATTTCTTACGGATTTTTTTTTAAATTCTAAAATTGAAGTCGATGTAAAGTTATCACTGTGGTTGCATATTTACTAAAAAACTTTTAGTCAAGTTCTAAAGTATTTGTCTTCCATAATCATCCGAAAAATGTCTATCAAATATATGTTGTTGTTGTTTTTTTTTTCAATTCTTTTTGGCATATAAATCGAAATCTAATTTTTTTTCAAGTACAGTTTTTTTTTTAATTTAGAATATTTATTAACAGTAAAAAAAATGATTGAGGCAAGTAAAATTTAAGTATCTCGGATTAGCAGTAATATTAATTTTTCACAAAATGGCCTGTTGTTGATGCTTTTTTTTCTTCTAGTCTATTTTTTATATACACATTTATTTGTTATAACACAGATAAAATCTATTTCAGAATAACATTTACTTGTAAGTGAAAAATAATTTAATAATGTTGATTGATTATTTTTTTTTAATTTTATGAATATTCAGAATGAAGAAACTGGAAATAAACGATGTATAGAACTAACAGTATCTAATAAAACTGTATATGACTAACATGATGGGTTCTTTAGTTGCTTCCATTGATAAAATTGTTCTTAGAGTATTTACTTTTCACCACACGAATTCTTGACTAAAAGTTAAAGAAAAGTACATTCGGAAGAATTTAATTAGAATTTAAAATACATAAAATCCTAACTTCAAATCAGAGCATAGAACAACCAAGTTTTAAAACACAAATTATTAAATTTTTAGGTAAATATGAACTTTTATAGTATTTCTGTTAGCAGCAATTAAACGCACTCATTCTAATAATTAATTAAAGGTTTTGATACGTGGAAAAAATGTTCTATAGATTTTTTATAAAAATATTGGAAATTTTTACTCTTAATTACGTTAATTTGAAAATAATCACTTTTTTAATCAATTAATGAATGCCTTTTGCTAAAAATCTATAAAATAAATGAATTTTTTTTTTTGTATAGTTAAGTGCTTTTGCGCATCTTATTTGCACACATTTCCTAATCTAATAAATTATTTAAACATTAAATTATTTTTCTTAGTTATCAGCTAAAATATTTTCTAATAATTTTTAAGACGATTTGTGCTTGATTTCATAATTAGTTATTAGATGTAACCTTCAAAACAAATAAAGTAATTATTTTCTCAATATCAGGACTGTTTGTTAATCAAATAAAATATTTCCATAAATTTCCAACAAGAAACATGATGAGATATCGAACTTTTGGAATAAAATTGATTTGAATTACTTTAAATACATATGCATTCCAATCGATGCATTATACTTATAAATGGTTTTATTAAACAAAAATGCATAATTTAGATCTTGCTCATTGAAAGGTGAAATAATTAAGATCATTTGTCAAAAGCATTGTTTAATTTGGTACCCCATCAAGATTTTTCATAAAAATGTGTTCCGACATCAGTTAAATGCACTTAATCAGAATTTTATTTAGAACTTGCTCATTGAAAGGTGAAATAATTAAGATCATTTCTCAAAAGCATTGTTAAATTTGGTACCCCATCAAGATTTTTCCTAAAAATGTGTTCCGACATCAGTTAAATGCACTTAATCAGAATTTTATATAGAATGAACCAGATTAGAAAAAAAAAAAAGAACAATAATTCATTAGACTCATAGGAAAATATTGAAATTATGTTTAAAATTATATCATTTTATTAGAAAAATTAAAGGATTTAATTTATATAAAAATAATTTATTACATAAAATATAATAATTAAAAGAATTTTTATTTTATTAATTCATACATGCATAAAATACTTACTTGAAAAAATTAACTTAAAATTTGAAAAATAAAACAAAATAAATTATACTTAGTGGATTCAGTTAAAAGAATAGATGAATGTAATGTTTATTAAATATTGATAATAATTAAATTAAATTAAATTATTTTAATTAAATATAAATAAAATTTTAATTATATATAAATAAAATTTTAATTATATATTATTTTAAATATTGATGAATTAATGTTTTGAAACATGTAGAAATAGTTATAAAAATATTAAAATATATTCGATAATAACTTTGAGAGATCTCATCAAACTATGAAATTAATTTCGAAGCATTAAAAGTTTTTTCAATACGTACTAGTTTTCAATACATACTTTAGCACATTCCAGAGTGGTCTAGTAGTTATATACAAGATCACTCTGAAAAGTCCTTGACATATCCAAGACGAAAATCGCAGAAGCTTACATTTTATACACACTAAATTATAGATATAAGGTATTTTAGAAACGTTAAACCTCCCCGAATCTTTGAAATATATATTTCTGTAAAAATTCTCTTTAGTACAACTGAAATTTCAATACTGATTTTGACTTTATTATTGAAATCTGGATTTCACAATTCATATTCAGAAGGAAAAGAATACGCATAGATGACGCAAAAGACGTTAACTAGGAAACACGGAAAGTGAATCAAAATGGGAGAGTTGCTTGTTCTTGAAGAAAGGGAGCAATTTCTAGGTTCCGGGAGCCTCTTAAGGATCTTGAAGCTTCCTTATTTCCGAACTTTAAAGCTGCTGTCAGAGCAGCCCCTCTCTCGAAATTAATACAAGTTACTTACAAATTCAATTTCCCTGAATTCTAGAAGAGAGAAAACACCCAGAGAAACTAAGAGCGTGAAACATAGAAGTGAATTCAGAGCTTTATTGTCCCCATATTAAAAATTTATTTCGAGGTGAATGGTTACTGATAAAGTTTTGAAATTCTTGCTCTGGTTTACGAATTATTTTTTCATTTTCTCTTATGTATTGTAATCATCATCCTCCTTGAGACCGAAAACATTTTTTGAATTATGTCCGTCTTGAAAACGTTAACCCAAAATACTCTGAATTAGACAGATGAAATTCGATTCATCGATTTATATTCAAGTTCGTAGAATTCTATCAAATTTTGAATGAAATTTAATCTGTAGTCTATCTGAACAGCTGATCGAGTTCAAGTGAGCATAATAATTACAAAACATAAATAGTTCAATACATCAAAATTTGCTACACAAATTTAGCATTTAAAATGTAAATTCTTATCAAATTTTGAAACGAATCTTCCAAAGAATTGAATGTCTATCGATCAATAACTTCGCATGCATGAAACGCAATGATTTAAATAAAATTCGGTGTGTGAACTTGAGACCTTATTTGTAGTTCTATGTGAAATTTTGGTTTCAATTTATTTGTAAAATGCTACCAAATGGAAATCATTTTTTTGGAATATATGTATTAATCAATTCCATATAAGAAATGAACCGGCAAAGAACGCATAGTAGATTTAAAAATTCGCTAGATTCACGTCAAAGATCGATATTTCGTAACCTTTCCTCACGAATATCATCAAGGGATTCATGGTCTTAACCAAGTTCTGCAATTTATGCAGGGCGAAGGGAATAAGAACCCTAATTGTAGATATAACTCTTGCCGGCTTGTTTTAACCGCTGTGTCTACTACAGGCCAGTTTTATTTCTATTTCCGTAAGCGCATTTAAAAAAATTTGATTACAATAAATATACATCTGTCTGTATAATCAGTGCATTAGAAAGTTTTACACATTATTGTATATTCATCGAAAATTCCGATACACTTTTTCATGCATTTTTTTTTCGTAAAATAATATGATTTAGCTCCTTTATGTTCGAAAAGATTCGATTTCGAAGAATATTCAAATTGAAAAAAAAAATAACAAATTTTAAAAAATAATAACAAATTTTAAAAAAATATTCAAATTTAAAAAAAAAAAGACCGATTTGTGATTATTTAACATCTCTTAAACAGAAACTGAAATTTATCATGTTGCATTGTGATACATTTCTCCATCTAAAATTATTCAACTGAAAATACAGGGTGTTTCAGTGAACCGTTTCAGAACTTCTAAGAGGGGTTCCTGACGAACCAAAATCATATACCCATGGGCAGTCAGAAATGATTTCCTGCCGCGGTAGATGGCGTTGTGCGAAAAGTCCGAGCTTTCGTGCAGGGAATATGCATTTCGCACAAGAACGCCAAGTTAGTAGAATGGATGATTACACGATCGCAGAGTTAGCCGATATGCATTTGGCGTACGGGGCTGCAATTTGTAGTGGGCCAGCCGCACAGCGTTTGTACGCGGAACGATATCCGACGAGGCATATTCCCAGTCATAATTTCTTTGCACGACTGCACCAGAGGTTAGCTGAGACAGATCATTAGAAAGAGCTTACAGAGACAGGGTAAGAACAACACTGACTGCAGACGCCGAATAGAATGTGCTGCATCATGTACAGGGGAATCCAAGAACGAGTACACGAAGTGTAGCAAACGCAGTCGGGGTTTCCCATTGCAGCGTCTGGAGGATTCTCCGAGCAGAAGACATGCATCCGTTTCACGTGCAGTGTGTCCAGACACAAAAACCGGAGGATTATGTACCTCGTCTTGCTTTCGCACAGTGGTACCTGGGAAAATGTGCTACAAATTTCCTTTTTCCTGCTGAAGTGTTGTTTTCCAATGAGTCATCCTTCAGAAGGGAAGGAATTTTCAACCCATAACGACCATATCTGGGCGGTCGAGAACCCTCATGCAATACGATGCCACGACGCCGTGCAGCACAGAATCGATTTTCGGTCAATGTATGGGCCGGTATTGTGGGAGATCACCTCATCAGACCTTACCTGTTACCGGGTCGTAAAACCTGACTTACGTACTTGCTCTCTTTGCAGCAAGTATTGCCACAACTTTTGAGAGATGAACAGATTTCTGCATCGAAGCAACAGACAATGTGGTTCCAACACGATGGAGTCCCTGCCCATTATAGCGGAGATGTTCGTAACTGCCTGAATGTCACATTTGGTCAACGGTGGATCAGACTTGGGGGTCCCGTGCGTTGGCCTGCTCGGTCATCCGACTTATCATGTCTTGATTTTTATTTCTGGGGTCATATGAAATCGCTAGTTTATGACACCCCTGTTGACACTGCTGAGGAGCTCGTTGCAAGAATCGCAGTAGCTGCCGGAGAGATTCGAGATATGCCTGGAGTATTCCAGAATGTTCGGATGTCCATGCGTCGGAGATCTGAGGTGTGCATTGTAGCCCGAGGAAGAAACTTCGAACACTTACTTTAATCCACGTACCTTTTGCTTCTTTTCATGTATTATTAAAACGAAATTCTCATTTACGGTCTCTTTTCTTTATAGTGCTTCTGTGTACAACACCGCTTCAGGAAAGCATTTCCGACCGCACATTGCTCTATGATTTCGAGTTGTCAGGATGTACCTTACCCCTCTTAGAAGTTCTGAAACGGTTCACTGAAACACCCTGTATACTGTACTATACTCTGGAATTCGAAATTATGAGAGAAAAATTGTGCAAAATTTTGAACAAGAATAGTTGAAAAGCCTATTAAAATTTAAGCCCCAGTTTGAGTAAAACCATTTTTAGAATTAATCAATTACTTTTTAAAAAAGATATTAGAATAGGAACTGAAAAATTACCACTCAAATACCTAACATATATATATATATAATATAATGCTTTAGAAAATTGATGGTATCAATGGTAGTCACTAACACTTCTATAATATAACTTTAAAAGTTTACCCCTTTAGGTTACAAATCCACTGATTACAGAAATATAAGTTTAAAGAAAAAAAAAGTTTAAAATATAGTTACCAGCAATCCCCATGATAGAAACATACCACTATTTACTCAAAATATTTAATCAAATTTCGATGAACTAATATAAAATTCTTTTAATTTCGGAATTCTATGCTACAATATTTAAAATACAATATGCATTTATTATATATGGGTTTTACTTTTCTGAGGTAATATATTTTTAAGGAGTTCTTTATAAATAAAAAAAATATCGTGTATTTTCTGATTTTCAGTTTTCATGAATTTCAGGATATTTATTTTTCATTTTAAGTACATTCAAGTGAAAATAAATTCATAAGGTGAATATAATAAATAATAAACGTATTTTGCTAATTTTTGAGTTATTTTATCTTAACATCTTTTTTTTCTGAGCTTTCCCATTTCTAATAATGAATATATTCATCTCGTCACATTTTCTATTAGGTATATAAATTAATATTTTAAGAAATAATAAACTTATTGAATATATTTTCGTCTTTTAGTAATGTTCTCTCTCTCTCTCTCACTATATATATATATATATATATATATATATATAATATGTAACATTATTTTGGTTCAACAGAATGTAGGTTTGAAGACATAGACGAGACGTTGTATTTTTAATTTCATTTTATTCTCTCTTAAATATCCATCTCGGGAAAGTAATTTATTTATAAGCAAGGCACAAAAGCAGAAGTAAGAAAGAGCGCGAAACAAATGATCACTAAACTTATATAACATAGGATTTCCGGCCACATGCCGATGGAATAGATGTGTTGACCTTTGACAAGGGCAACGGAAATATCACTTTCATTTGATACGTAGTACTGATGGCGCATTAATTTTACAAAGAAGTTAATTAAACCGACTGTGAAATTAGATCAGGAAATAAGATAATATTTTACTATGGGCTAAATTAGGATAAAGTTTTGGAAATTAATTTGGATTAAATTAAGAGTTTAAAATATCATTACACACACACACACACACACACACATATATATCATAGACTCTTAATAAACTTTTAATATCTATGACTTCATTAGGTTTCTAGTTTTTGTGATAAATATACAGTGGTGATAACACAACTGCATGTAAATAAATTGCATCCTCTGTAACAAAAGCAAAACGTTTCTTTTT
Organism: Argiope aurantia; assembly: GCA_026543865.1. Classification (NCBI taxonomy): domain Eukaryota; kingdom Metazoa; phylum Arthropoda; class Arachnida; order Araneae; family Araneidae; genus Argiope; species Argiope aurantia. The sequence continues at coordinate 646,183 of JAPMOR010018363.1, read as the reverse complement.
ATAATTCTTCTTTCATTTGCATTGATACATTGATGAAGGTAATCAATAAATCCTGATTGATTCAACTTATAAAGTATTATCAAAAATTATTTATTGTTAGATTGAAATTCATAAGACATAGAGAGGATAATTAGATATTTCACTTATTTATAGAACTTCGACATGATAAATTAGAGCATTGTGACGATCAATTGTTCAATGGATAGTCACTAACATTAATCCTGACCTTAAATAATAGAAAGTCAAAGGTATCGTAGATATTTATAATTAATGGCATTAACATAATTTTATAAATAATTAACATTTAAATAAATATTTAACATTAACAAATAATAAAATTTTCAAATATGGCAGAAATATAGTTTTAATAAAATAGCCGTGTTCCATTCATAAATCTGTAACAATCAGGAAATACGTATTGTGCATAAAGGCACTTAAGTACTTCAAATATAAAAAACTCTCGATATAAGAAAGATATTTAGAAAATCCGCATATATCCATATATAAAATGCTTTCAAAAACATTAATTGCAGAAAATCTGTGGTAAATTTTTATAAAACATTCTAGCAGTAATTTCTAAAATGATACAAAACCTAGCAACATTCCCACCAGTGGCAAAATATATAATATCATATACTGCTATTTATATGAAATGTTACTGTGCGAGATTATATTAACTATTAATTTGTTGTATTTTTAAACAAAACATTTCTTAGTTTTCTAAATTTTTATTAATTTTTTCTTCCATTATTTCTGGTATATAATAATAATTATTAATATTGTGCCTTGTTTTCCATAGTTTTTTATTAAATAATTTTTGTAGTAAATTTTTATGTTTTATTATTTTTTATATATATAATTGATTTTTTTAGACTTTCATTCTTAGAAACTGTGGATTACTAAAACCATTATATTTTCTTTTCTTTTTACTGCAAAATGGATACAAAAACTGAACATTTCAATTATAACTCATTTTAACGATTCTGAGTTTTAAACTTTTAAGAATTTGATGAATTATTATTTTGACCATATTTGTTACAAATTTCAAAAACTATCGCTAGAGTATTTGCATATGTTTCCTTATTACCTTGAATTATGATTTATCATGGTTTTTCAAAATACTTTCAGAGAGGAATTTGACATTTTAATGAAGATTATGCACATTAACGATAATCTGAAAATGGCGGGGAAAAATATATCGTTGATCGAAAAAAATAAATAATATAATTTATTTTTAATTGCTTGATTTAAAAGAAAAGATAGACATAATTTGTTTAATAATACTAAACTTCACCTTTTAGTAAAACTGATTTATTTAACAATGTATTTTCATTCAAAATAAAAAAATAGACAATTTATATTTTACAACGCCATAAAGCTAAAAAAAACTCATTTTTTTCAATTATTTCATTTTTAACCATTGTCTAGAATTAATTTCCTTTGATGAAATTATTACACATTCACAAGTTTTAAAAGCGGAAATAATGAAAACACACCCATAGTCGTTTCGGAAGCGCCCGTTCCACCCTCCACATAAAAAGATGCATCAAACAACGTGTCCACCCACCTCTAACATTTATTCACTCCCCTATTGCATGCAATTTCATGACGAGCTGTTGCTTAGTTATAACAAAGGGAATAAAACAGCCATTAAAAATGGAACCCTTGTTATATTTCACCTTTCCTTGGGCACAGCGCAATTATGAACCAGTTTTTGTTTTCAGCAGAACGCAGTTACGTAATTAGAGAAGCTAAAAAGCGATTATTATAAACGTAAATGAACATGGAAAGAGTCGAAAGGAAACGCCCAAAGCGGCCGTAATCTCGTCGTCCGTACTGGACGACAATTTTGGTGCGTGTTTGCAAGCAGTTGATGTCGAATCTTTTTCAGAACTAGAGTGAAAGGAGATAAATTGTTTCTGACCAACATGAATGGTGAATATAAGGTGCACTAATAAAACGTTTGTCCTTACGCTTGTCAAGAAGACTTGAAATTCAAAGAAATGAATGTTGGGAGTCCTATATATATATCAATATAGGGATGTGTAAACAATTTACTTGCGGGATTTTGAAAGCATAATTTTTATGCACTAATTTTATTAATTAATAAATAAAATGGGCCTTTTTAAGAAACTTACATGAACTTAATTTGAGAGATATTCACAAATTGACTACACCGACAAGCCCTAAGGCACAGGGATAAAACTGAATGACCGGACCACCGCGGCAACAACATTGGTGGGAACTGTGGTTGAGTCCTAAGGTCTATCACCGGCCACAGTACAACCCTTCCCTAGAGAAATATGTTCTGTCATCGATGGGAGGTAGACAAACCCACTTTTTTCTGTACCTATCCGGATGGCGAGATTCAACCACCATGTCGGAAGCTTCACAGCCTCATTTTTGCGATGCTCAACAGTGGGAGAAATGAGAAATAAACTGGCTATTTCTTTTTTTCTGAAAAAAAATTCGGAATTTATACAGAAATTAAAGAGAGAACGTACTGTAAAATTTTATCGCAATAATAGGATACTTGAACATTTTACATTCACATGAACATTTTAATTTATTTTTAAAGGTATAGTATCGAATTTATATAAATTTATTTGTTATATCATCTAACAGCAACATTTGTTTCGATTGGTAATTTAAAAATAAAATAATGGTCCGGTGAAACAATAATCAGTATATTACAATTTTTTATTTTATTACATGAAATTAAGTTTTATACCTGCTTAGACAATAATCTTATAAAGTTAACATATTTATATCAAAAAATTTAATCACATATATATATTTAAAGTGGCACTCTATTTTTGAGAATAAAATTATCGTTCAAATGTAACAATTGCAAATGCTCCTATGAAAGAATACATTGAAGGAAGAGCGTCAACCCCGTTGATAAGAGAACTAAAAAAAGTATTGTAAATAAAGGTAGAACTAGATTTTCAAGAAGTTGAAGATTTTCATTAGGTGAAAAAGATGCAAGCCTACCAAGATGGCTTGCATATTAGTCACAATTCTAGTGATTATGATTCTAATCTAGTTGGGAGATTTGCCAGAAATGTATGTGTTTCGAAGGTTCTAAGCATATTTGCACTAACTGCAACGATGCGATACAATGAAATGAGTTTGAAGCTGACTTTTTGCTTTTTATATCTAAATTCAAATTGTGTTTTATATATTTCTACAGTTTTGTATTATAAATGTAAATATTTAAATTGGAATACTGGCAATTTCGTTTAATTTATTTTCCATGCCATTCAGCAATTTTTTGGTAATTTTATATTGTTTTTGTGTATAATAAGTACATTGTTTCCCTTCCCTTTTAAAAAAAAGTGTTTAAAATAATTTAACTTATAAACCTTTGACCAAATATAGCCTAATTTTAATAACAAATTTCTTAAAACTTTAAATTTTATAATATTGTACCTAAGAAGTACGTGCAGTCAATCATGTTGGTATAGTTCGGGCTATGAAAAGTTTTGTTGAAAAATATCTGCAGAAATATTTGTGTTATAACAAAACATGGTAGTTTACTTTAAAAAAGTAATCAAAAATTGTTCAACTTTTTTTGTGTCATATATTAAGCGATCTTTACATGCACTCTGAACTAAATTTTTTAGAAGTGCTAAATTTCATTCAGTAATTTAACGGGCGTTTTAAATAAATAAATACATGTATATATATAATATGTATATATAAAGAGAAATCTAGATACTTTTTACAATGGAATTGGTTTTGTTTTTGTTTTCTGTTGTAATTCTCAGACGTTTCGAGACAAGTGACATTTTAAACTCTCATTAGTTCTCATTTTTATAAAGATAGTTGTTTTACTTTTTTGACTTGTTGGCAGTACTGAAAAAGTGTTGAATCGAGGATATGGTGAAAGTAAAATAAAAAATAAATAAAGAAATCTGAATATCATTTTGATGGATAATCTATGCTTCACTTTTTCTAATATAGTGCGTTTTTTTTTTTAAATTATGAAGAATTTAACAACTGAAATTATCGATGATACCTGACAGCGGGGAAAAAAATTTTAAAAGTAAACGCATCTTCATTAGTGGTAAAGTCTCGGATTCTGGATCAATTTTCGTTCATTTCCTATGATATCGGCTTCAGATTCAAGTCCCAAAACCTCCAACGATTCCAACAGCGAAATGCCTTTTAAGTGCACCTGGTGCATATTAAATACATCGGAAATAAATGTCCTATCTTTATTATGAAGGGGAAATTTGCAGAAGAGGTACTAGTTTCAATATATCCGCCATCGTTTCTACGCGGCTCAAAATAACGAAGTCTGCACTAAAATAACCATCATGTTACTTCATAACATGATGTTAATGTGACTAAAAAAACTTGAAAATGGTATAAATTTGTTGTTTCACAAGTTGTTAAAATTTCATTGCAGCAAATTATTTTAATTACTTCCAATTTCATTTCAAATAAAACCAGTAAAAATGGTCTCCGCAGAACTTTTTCACCCAATTTCCAATAAAGTTGTTATAAAGAACGCCTTGCATGAAAATGGAGTCCAATAATTATGAAATATTAATCTTTGGCGTGAATTTAGCATTTTTACTTAATCTATCTTTCCATTCTTGGCAATTTCGATTAATAAATTAGAATGAAGAACATCTTTCTGAGACTAAGGATAAGTAAATTATTTTGATTTATTTATGTTTAAATAGCCAAACTGCTTAGTTTGCATTGAGCATTTAACTGTCAGTTGCGTATTTCTATCTTGTCATTGTCATCTAAAAATTAAAAGATTTGATGAGTTTTGTGTTTTGTTAAATTTTGAAATATTGAATTTTAATCATTTGAAATTAATGTTACCGACTTTATAATTCTTCTCGTAATTTGGCATTTTCTGAATCTATTTTCAGCCTACATATTCTCATTTACCGATAAATGATTACTTCTAAAATCACATCTAA
>JAPMOR010018363.1:608874-641230 GCA_026543865.1 Argiope aurantia | reverse complement strand
CATATTCTCATTTACCGATAAATGATTACTTCTAAAATCACATCTAATGACTTTTTTGGCATATTCTCATTTACCGATATATGATTACTTCTAAAATCACATCTAATGACTTTTTTGGCATTCTTTTACAGAAATAACCACTAATTACAAATGAGTTTACTATCAAGGCTATATTTTCACCATTGTGAAACATCATTTTAAAAGTGTGAAATTTGACTTGATGAATAGATTTTAGATTATTTGAAATCTGGTTGTTGCAAAAGGCATTATTTCAAAAAACTGTATTATAAGTTTATTTTTTCAGGATACTTGATCTATAACCATAAAAAAAGGAGATATAAATTAAACTGAATTGGAAATAAAATTCAATAAAGTGGTGTACCAACATCGTTACAAAAGGCTTGCAATCTAATAAACAGTACTGCAAGATTCTTTAGTTTACTTGATGTAAAGCCATAAAGAAGAATCAGAATACAAATTAAACAAAACTCAATATGAAATTCGATAATGTAACGTAATGCAAGATTACGATTAACATTAGAGTCAAATTCACTTCAACAATTTCTGATTATAAATGGCTTTAGAGAGTTATTGGTGGCACTGAACATTCTAGTTCTGAACATTATAGAACAATCGACGTATTAAATTAAATCATTAAGTCTAAACGTTCATTTTATTTACATTAACTATACAAATTAAGCTTGTTCAAGTAATAAAATGAGCTGGATTAACTAATGAATCCTTCCGAAGGCAAAGATCCAGACATAGCCTGTGAGTGGGCGTTATCTGATTTAATTAGAATGAACTTAATAGAATGATTTTAAGTTCAGTTGCTGTCTTGGAGGATGTTTTACACAACTATAAGAGTATCTTAATATGTTAAACAGTAGCCGTTTAAATTTATTTCGTAAAATTATTTTTAAATTTAAATTTAGATTTTTAAAATCTGATTTGAGAAAAATTTGTTTGAAATATTCGATAGGACTTTAGAATTAGAGATTTAAAATAGTCTTCTGAAATTGTGTTAAGCTAATTTTGAGTTGAATATATCAAGAAAAGAATATCTGGTGGAATATATTATTACTAAGTAAGTCACGTATTATTTTAGAATCATACTGGCATTAAAAATATTTGATATAGTGATTTTACTTAAAATATTAAGTAAAATCACTATATCATTTATTAGATTCAATAAAAAGAAAGATTGCACCTACACTCATTTCAAACTTAAGATATTAAAATGCAAACAATTCAGTATTCTATGGTAAACATTAAAAATTCGTTTGACCAAAGTAGTTCTATACAAAAGATTTTTATTAGTTGGTTAAAAAAAATTCAAGTCGAATTATCTACATATATTATACTTTTATTTATGAAAGCGAAATGTAATATAAATAACAGAGATTTACTAATTTTGTACCACTATGCGCAAAGTTTGCTTTCTCTTTTAAATTGGACATTATTTATGGAAACATTAATAAATAGTTCAGCTGAATTACATAGCGGAAAAATACATATTAATATTGAAAGTTTTCGATTTCTCATGCCATTTTCTACTGCGCATAATATATATGAGCTGCTGAATACATTTAAATGAAATTCCGTATTACTTTTTCTAGTGGAATAATTTCAAGGGAAGGTGTTATTTTAGTGCTATTTATTGTTGAAGTTAATGAGCTTTTGAGCCTGGATTTCTTATCTCTGGACGCTTGCTCTGACAACGAATTCCATTAAAAATTCTAGAGGACTATAATATTTTATCAATAGAACGTCAGGACGGCTAGGTTTTTTAAATCCTTCAAAGAGGACGACTTCCATTAAAATTCTATAGTACTATGACAAATCAGAGAGTTGACTATAGGGAAATACTCACCGATTCACATATATTTTTCAGGCATTTGAATAAATTGGGATTAGAAAAAATTATGCTCACTTTGTAAAAGGGAAGTAACAAAAGGCGATATGAATCTCAGACGAATTTCTGGAAAACTTAAAGAATGTGTCATCGCCGTTGAAAACTTGAAGGGTGGAGAGATATACATTATCCCAATTTCTTTTGAGAAAAGGTAAAAAGAATTTTTCTGGTTTAAAATGTTTTAATGTGTAGCAATGCAACTTGACCTGTGCAATTTCATTAATGAAAAAAATAATAATTAATGTAGTCTTTTTAAAAGTGATATAGGAAAAAAATTAATGGAATTAATTGATACATAGTAATACGACAAATGTAACTGTAAATCATCAAATCTTGAAATGCAAACTCCAATGTTTGATTTCATGTCATATTTATAAGAGAAGATGCGTTTTGGATTCCAAATTTAAATTGAATTTGTGGAAAAATATATTTTACAAATACGAATTATCTATCAGTATTACAGTGACTTCAAGCATACGGCCAATAAAGATATTAATGCCATGACCTATATATTTGAGACTTTCTTAATGATTTGTTTTTACCTTTCATGCAGACAGCCCGAAAAACATAGTTGGATATTGTTTTTCTAATTTTTTTGTATGCGTTTTTATTGCAAGTTAATTTTTTTCATTGACAACATTCAAAAGCTCATTTTAAGACGAATCACATTTTAAATCGCCATTATCCATCATTTCTGAACAAAAGTTCATTTCTTTTTCTTGCCTTTTTGTCAATACTGAAAACTTTTTATACCGTAGATGTTTCACAGTGCAAGGTTGATAGATAAAAGTAAAGAAAAATAATCGAAGAAGAATTCGTATTGTTCGAAATAGCTTTCTTTCCCTCAGTTTCGGAGAACTTTATCGAAAAATGAGTAGATTTTGATGGATCATCTACATTTGCTCATCGATTTTTTTACTTCCTGTGAAATATTTGATAAAACTTCATGAAGAATTCCGCCATTAAAGTTACCAATGAAATAGTTAATAATAAGTTACTTCGAAATAGAGAACAAAAACATTCGTGTATATAAGAAGTTCGGAATTTCCGAGAGGTGTTTCTCGCTTAAAGAAAATATAGATATAGGGTTTCAATTACCCCATGATCATCAGGAGGCCAAGACGATTCACTGTGATTAGGCCACCGCCTGAAGCTTTACCATATCAACATGACTATATGACCGGTATTTACCAGCTGCTTCAATATGTAAAATTCATTCTTTTATTTACTTTTTAAAAACAATTTTCAATACATGCTAAAGATTTTGGGATTTTGTTAGACACAACCATCTTGCTAAATAGTGTTATTGCTAAATAATACCGTTTTTCTTCAATCACGCGTAGAGATTAAGAACCTAGAGTTCAAGTACTCCATGCTCCTTTCCTTAGATCGGCAAATATTCTGTTTGAATCCATTCACTGTAACGATTTGGAATTACATCATATCAAAGTATAATAAAATTTGGGAGAAATAATTTTTAGTACAGAATTGAATTAATAATTTGTATTATATAAAGTATAGTACCATGGAAAAAGTCTCACATTTTTATGATGTTTACTTTCGTAAATCTCTTCATTGTAACTCAGATTAATTGTCTACTCATTTAATCATAAAAATACCACGTTTGATGTAATGATAAAAATAAGCCGATTTTCCCCTTTCTACAATTCATAAATTTTCAACAGCTATAATTATTTCTTCCTAAAATGGTAAACTTTGTCTAAGTGGTAGAGGGGAGATAATAGCATTTCCTTTCCCATTTGATAATTTTACATAATGCTGAAAAAAAATAAGAAGAAATTATTATACCCACTTCATTAAAGGTACTAAGAAATCATTTGAAAAGCTTTGAATTTAGTGTGTTTATAAAAGTTCTAGTGAAAATGATTATTCCAGTTTATAATACTTTTAGCACTTTGCACTCGGATGGCTCCTCCCAGATACCATTCAAAACTGTGCAACATTTTAACTATTTTTTTAAAATTTTAATTGTTAAAAATTTTTACACAGTTGTAAGAAGATGTAGATTAATTTTTCGGAAAATTTAACTCAAGACAATTATATATATTTATTTTACGGAGCAATATACAAGTCCTGGTATAAGTGAATAATTATGCATCTAATTACTTTTTTGGGAGCAGGAGGTTTATCCTCGGAGAAAATAAAAACTTCAGAAAGCGATTAACGATTTTATTTAATAATTATTTTTTTACTAATGCAAAAAATGGTATAAATTAAGGAATGCCTAATTAGAATACAAGATATGCAATAAATTTATAATTTCTGTCCTTTTCAGCATAAATGTTTTCTATTAAAATTTAATACTTTACACCCTTTATTTTCTTTGGAACAAAAGAATAACTTCAACTTTTCAAACATATTATGCGGGTGCTAATTTATTGAATTTATATAGCGGATGTTAGTTAAATATTCAGAAAATACGAATTTAATGGAAATTTTGAAGTTTTCTACAATCACATCGGAGCAATTGATTTTCCTAGGAATCATTTGATGCCAAAATAAAATTCAAATTTTTGCCTTTTTATGTTATCAAATTTCTTTCTAAGTAATATTTTCTTAACTTTTTAAATCGTTTTTTTTTTCTTTCAATTTAATGCAGACGATTTTGAAATAAGCAACAGTAAAGTTTCGATCCACTCTTACCATTAATTTTTGAATATTACTTTTTCATATCTTAGGGATTTTTCTATTACTTATCCTATGGATTTTTTTTAGTTTTATTTTTGTACACTCATTTTTTAGAACAAGAGAAAGAATATTGTCAGTTTCTCAAGCTGCAAAAGTTAATTATACATTTAATAAGTTATAATTTAACTGGAATTTTGAAGTTTTTCTGCTGTAATTTAGAAGAACTTTTACTAGAAATCCTTTAATATCAAAAAATTAAAACTTTTACCTTTTTATATTATCAAATTCCTTTCTATATAATGTTTTCTTCAGTTTTTAAATATTTTTTATTTAATTTAATGCAGATTATTTTAAAATATAGCAACAGTAAGATTTCGATCAACTCTTACCATTATCTTTTTAACATTTCTTTTTCATATTCTATGGATTTTTTTTATTGCCAAAACGAACTGAAAAAAAATGTTATACCCTCCGTTTCCAAGAGATTATAATTGCCTAAAGTCTAAAGGTGTGCAATCCAGTATTATAATAAAAAGAATTATGTGTATTATATTAAATTATATAAAATTGATTTTTAAATAAAAATATTGTTTTTGGAAGTATTTAAACTTCGACTATGACAGGTATATAAATATTTTTATTGCTTATATTTTTATTTATAAGTCGTTCATGTCAGTCCTTTGATAAACGAATAAACGGTGTTTTACATTAGTTTTTTTTTCTTTCTAAATTTAAAATATAACTCGAACCAATCTTGAATAATAATTAAAATTCTAGTTAATCAGGAGTAAGTAGTCAAAAAAATGAATTAAATAAATATCTATATCTGAAACTTTTGTACAGAATTGATCAGATTTCTGACCAATTAAAATATCCATTAAAAAGGCATTGATTTTAATTAGTCTAATTTAAATAAGTATTGCAATTTCATAATTAATCATGGCATAACATATTTTGATGCATGGAAATCTACTCTAAGTGATGTTAGTTTGAAATTCTAATAAATGCTTCATATATTTCTAATGAATAGTCTGTTACATCATTTCTCTCTATATAATTTAAATACGCTGTGAGAAGCACCAGACAAGACAACATCCTAAATGTGTTTAAGAGGATTTCAGTTTCATTTATTAAATTAAGTCTTCTGCTTATGTTACTAAAATAACTACACTGAACAAATCATTGATTGCATGAAGTCTGTATGATTAACTAATGAGTCTGGGGGAAATTAGAATCGCATAATGAACGTGAGTCATTGTGATTCAATTTAATTTAGTCTATCCTAATGAAATGATTATAATTTGTATTGCTATCTTGAAGTTTTAAATCACTTGAAACTATGTTATTTAATACTTAATTTTACTTCAATCGAACTTATTTCACATTATTCCATCTTTAAATTTTAATATAATTAAATTAAATGGTATGTTGCGATTATTAAAAAGATCTAAAAATGACGATAAGAATATATAGAACAATATATTAATATTCTTTTATTTAAAAAATGCTTTGAAATCTTATTTGTTATGATAAAGAAAAATATTAAGTTTGCGAATGTTGATATATAATCTAAAAATTAGTTATTGCTTTTATTAAAACAAATATATCACACTCTGTATAACAAGCTAATCACACTGATAAATAAATACCTGAATAAAGTAAATTCCTTAATATTCATAATGTATAATTGCATCAAAAATTACCATTATAGCATTTGCTTATAAAAGAATTGTGACTGAGTAAAGCTTAACAAAAATTCTGAATATAAAAAAATGAAATATGACTTTACAGAATGTTACAATTTCCGAAAAAAAGCGTTTGAAGGATTATAAAAGTAATTGACTTTCAATGCTTCTATCAAATTATTTTTCTCATGACTGTTATTATCTCTCTCAAATTAAAAAAAAAAAAACTCCAATCCTTAGAAACTACAATCGCAGCCCATGTTCTTAAGGGATTGAAATACGAAAAGGACTTCGCTTAATGGTTGGCTTATAAACAAATCTATGCGAGAACATCTCTTTAGAATTATCTGAAAAATTTGTCACACCTCAAACTCTGCGGTTAACGTCTGGAAATACGGAACATTGTGTTATTAGCGCAAACTTCCGATTCCTTGTTTGAAGAATTTGAAACTTAAAACACGATTGCATGGGAGAATAGTCTTGTAGTTACAATTGTTAAGTTCTTCGAGGGACAGACATTTACCTTTAGATGTGATGATGAAATTAAAAGAGGAGGTAACACAGTTGAATTTTTTTTTTTGGGGGGGGGGGGTGTATAATTTTATTGCAAAGATTATAAGAAATGCTTCAATATTGGAGAAGTCCTAATAAGCTGTACTGAAGGAATTAATAAATATGGAAACAAAGATGCAAGATTATAAAGGTTTCAAACAAATTTCGTATCTACAAGATACTGATTCAAAATCACTATCAAATCATATAATGAAAATGAAAATTTTAAAGAAGAAGTCTCATTGTAATAACAATTGATGTCAGTGCCATCTCGTACAAATGAATTTATGACGACTCAATTTTAGTCATGTAGTTTTTTCTTAATATGTTTAACCAACATATGTTTATCAACAATAGATTTTACTATTGCTATAAAATACATTGAGTTCTTAAACATTCCATAAAATATTTTATTGTGTAGTATTTTATTGCTTCATAAAATATTTTATTGTTATAAGGATAGAAATGAAGAAAAATTGATTCTGCTTATTATTTGTTCACATATACTTTGCATGAAAAATCAGAAATTGAAGTTTCATTAAACTGAAAATCGAAATCGTTTACACAGGTATATTAAATTTTTATGATGTTATAAGTTCATGAGTGTCAACTCAGTAAGATTGAGCCATGTACACATTTATCATAACTGGTGATAAATATCAGAACTGGTGTACACATTTATCATATAAACATAGAAATAATATTTTTTGAATATCTGTCAGAATTTGAAGCTTAAAAATACATCATCGCAGCAATCATGGACACCAAGTTAAGAAAAAAAAGTTTAATTCAAATTAAATTTGTTTGATATTCCAGTCAAACCAACTGGCTACTAAAAGTATAGAACTATAAATAAAATAAGTTTATCTTCAAAGAGCGAATAATGGATATTACAATATTAGTTGGCCCGGCATGTTAAAATTTTAAAAATAAACCTATATAATAAAACATGATTTGTGTACAAAATATTTACCTAGTATTCAAGATTTATCTGCAAGCTTTCGGTTTAGATAATGTGATATTTTTCTCATGCTTTGATTCTGGAAAATAATTAAGTTTGATATCAAATTGCTTATATTATTGATGAAAATGAACCTATTTATTTGTTATTTAAATATACATCAAGCATATGACACAATTTCATTAATTTTTGTAATCTGAAGTTTAATAGGAGAACAAAACCATTTACCTCTTAAGAACTATATTAGTGCTGAAAATAATATTTATATTTTAATAACAATATATATATATATAATATATTAACCAATCAAAAGCAAGAAATAGTTTGAAAACTAAACTAAAATGACAACGAAAGCAAAACAATTTCAAAATCGCAACAAAAAATATAATATATTCAAACAAAACCAAAAATGGAACAGGTAAAAACTTCATCGTATTTAGAGAGTTCAAATGCAGCTACTTCTAGAACACAGATGAACTGATACAAAAGTATAAAAATAAAGTAAAATGGAAAAACAAAATAAAAAACCAAATAAAAATATTAAAAAAGATTAAAAAAGGAAGAATCCGGCCTGAAGACTTTTTCAAGGGTCATCCTCAGGCAGGGATTCAAAAAAGGGATTTTTTCTGTAAAGGAAATTCAGACAAACGTCTAATAATGATTCCTTCGTGACCCGAAAATCCCCTGAAATTAGGCCTAAGAGATATACCATTTTAACAGAAAGGAAAATACAAAAAAACCAATTAGAAGAAAAACTACTAATAAGTAAAAATACAATAACAAAAAACACCAAAATACCGAAAACAGACAAATTAAACACAGAAGAAATAACGAAAAGGCATAACATACCTTCTAACAGTCCAGAAAATCCCAAGCTGTCGATTGTGATTCCCGCCCATTAAAAACAAAGCTAACGGCAATTTAGGTAAAAATTGTAAGCTCGCAGCGCCACCTATTGAGTGAAAAAAAGCAAGGAAAGTTCTAATTTTTTATTTAAGCCAAAAGGATTAATCCCAAACCATACCTTGTTTAATTAAAAAATTGACATTACAGTAATTTTTGGGAAATTCATTTTTAATTAAATTATTAATGAGGTGGTTTGATGCTTCAATATAGGAGTTTTTATTATTGCAAACCTTTTTTATCCTGTTAACTTGTGAGAAAATTAGATTTTTGAAGATTTTAGAGTTTAGATTGGAATGGTAATTACATAGTTTTGTTATTTTGAAGTTGAATTCGTCCCTTTTATCGTAAATACCAACAATTGTTTTATCATTATCAATTTCGATTTTTAAATCCAGAAATGTAGCTTCAAGTTGATTTTTATTCGTTTCTGTTAGAATTAAATCTTTTGGATAGCAATTAGTTACAATATTAGTATTGTCGAAGTCAATTAGAAGTAGGTCATCAATATATCTCCACCCGTTTATCAAATTATATTTAATTATTTTTTTCTCATAGTAATGTAGAAAAATAATAGCCAAAGCACTTGAGAAAGCCGTTCCCATTGGAATGCCCTTAACCTGTTTATAAAAGTTAATACCATTAAAAACGTAATTTTCAGTAATATTAAAATTACATAACTCAAGCCAGTTATTTTTAGGAATGATATCTTTATTTAAGTATTCGTCATAGACAAAAGTGCAGACTTTTATTAATTTTTCATGAGGTAGATTAATGTACAAATTTTCGAAATCAAAAGTATTAAGTTTATTAATGTTGTTATCTTTAAGAAAATCCAGAATATATATAATATATAGTGTATGATGTATTGAAGAGAAAGAAATTATCAATATCTTTATTTAAAACAGCAAATAAGTTGTATTTAAAAAAATTTATTTGAAGATTTATTATATGCCAGGAAGTAAGAAATAGCATGCTTAATCACTTCATAAGAAATTGGTTTAAGTCAATTTTTAATAAAATTTCTTATTCTTTTTAAATTATTTTTTATAAGTAATATTTTTTAGGTAAAAATAGGAATAAAGGCAGAAGTTTCTTCTTTTTTTGCAATTAAGAAGTAAAAAGAGAAATGTTCGATTTATATTATTTCTTAAGACATATCTGTTTCTTTCTGTAATAAAGTGATAAAACAGTGACTTACACCACTTTGAAAGTCATTTTTTTCAAGCTATTATTCTTATTTTTATTCAATGCTGAAGAAAAGAACTACTTGTTATGACTTTCAGCAACAACAGTTTTGCCGAAGAGGGCGTGAATTATGTCTAATTTCGTGCAAAACAAATGTAAACGTGTTGCACGCATTTGGAAAAATTAGCTTTCGTGAAATGCCATTTAATACGGAACTACCCTTTCTCTAAAAGGTCCCCAAAGATAGACTAAAAAACCTTTTTTTTATGCATTTCCATATCTGCTGCTTAACCGTTCTATTGACATTTAGTCACGTCGTTGTATCTACATTTATAAATTTAAAAGTCAAGGAACTAAAAATGAATGGAAAGGCAGAGAAATTTATTTTCATAAATAATTCTACAAACAGTTCCCAATTAATTCATATTAAAAAGAAAGATAATTATTATTCATATAATTAGGTAATTGTGTTAGCTGTAATCAGTTTATTTATAATTATACTTGATGTAACTATGTATTTTTAGCTGATAAGAAAAGGAAATAAATTTAATATATCGACTTTATCTTGAACCAAATTCTGAAGATGAAAAAACTACTTGAAATTAAATTATATTATTGAAATACAAAAGGTTGAAAATTATTTATATATATTGCCAAGAAAATGTGCTATAAAAATACTGATAGAAAATTTGAAAAACACAATGAAATATCACATTATATTATCCATGGCATCATTTTTATTTCCAATGCTTATTTGACCCTTTAAAGGGCCATTTTTTTTCTAGTCATATTATGTTAAAATATTTTTAGGCTTGAAATTAGAATAAGAAAAGGGATTCGTTTATCTTTTTATATAAATTTAATTTGGTTAATTAATAATTAAGTAACAAATCAAGACACCTTAGTTTGTCTGAGATAAAGAACTGAAGCATCTAAGTTTCAGATTTGCTAAAAAAAAATTTGTCAAAATTTATGCCAACCTACCTAATTTCATGCAAAGATTGATAAATTTGGTGGGAAGCATACTTCCCATGGTTCTAGAAAGGGTTAAAAGAATTGTTTATTATTTTTTATTTTCAAATATTGCTCATTAAACTATCTAACATTAATTTGCTTCCACGTAAATATTCCTGAATCAAATTAGTGTTTCATTGATGAATTTGGGACCTAATCTCCATTTCTTACTTTATAAATATTGCCTAATTTCGTTTCAGTTTCTTCTAGATTGTAAGATTTTACTTTAATTTCAAATATGCTAACAAATCAATATATTCGAATTCTAATTATTTGCTAACTGAAATATATATATTACACAGGGTAAGAAAAATTTGACTCATGGAAAAGTGATGGCAATGCAATGACTGATTTTTGTATAAGTGATGATTGAGTGAGTGATTTTTGTATTTTTATGTACTTATATTATTACTATATACACTTATAAAAAATACCATATTTAATATAAAAATCATCTTATTTTTATGCATTGATTTCAAATGTGGTATACAGTCACGTAGAATTATTTTTTTTATTTTGAAAAAGTATCTTTAACTTCAATAAAAATAACTTATGTACTCTGTTGAAAGTTAGTTCTTTTCTATATAATTCTTAAATGTTTTATTTTCAAATTTATTATTTTTCAAACTACTGGAAATGATCTGATAATTTATATTTAAAAATTTATTATTCAGTTTCTTCTCGGAAATATATTGCTGTCTGCCATGAAATTTCCAGTCAAAACTCTGAACTTCGTTTTCAGAGATATTTTCTAATTTCCCAATATTTCTTTTTTTCTGAGCTATGAGAATCGAATTACACTGCTTACGAAAGGTTCGGATTAAAAATTATTTAAAATAAATTATACTTCCACCTCGCTGCATAATCGGAAATCGCAATCATCACTATGATTTTTATATTCCTTCCTGAAAACATGAACTCCAAAACGGAAATTTTTTTCTTACCTTTTGAACCCTATCTCAGTTCTTCTACACGATAATTGCATATATTATGTGAACTCCATGTCATTCTAATCATAAAGTGTAACACCGAATTATTTCTAATATATTCTGTTATGTTTCCTTGGTGTTTCTTTAGTACAAATTTCCCAAAAATATAACAAAAGAAATGAATTGAATTATGATATGTTCTTGCTAACATTTATTACATTATATAAAAATCTACACATGACACCTTAAGAATAATTTCACCTTTTGGCACTTAGCATTTTCATTCAAAGATCGTCTAACAATTAGGCGGATATTAGAAATTATAGAATACGAGAGAGGAATAAACTTCTTGAAAATAGCATTTTTAATTCACATTGCAGGTTTTCCTAAAAATATTCAATTTTAACAAGCAAAGACGACCCATCTCTTTCCTTTGTAGATTATAACAAGCTGGATTAATGGCTACGATGCCCAAGATTTTCCTTTTGGAAAAAAATAATGCATGATGAAATTTTTTGGCTATTTCTTGCTGGAATCAGGGCTCAAAAATATTGGTATATGAACACATTTTTAATTGTAGAGATGTGGATCAATTGCATTAAATTCGGGATTTTAAGGATATGGAAATCCCCTTAATAAATATTTGGAACAAAGCAATGAATGAAAATATAAATAAAAAGGGAAAGAAAATCATTGAATCTAAACTAATAAGGTAAAATTCTGTTAATAAAAGACAAAATATTTACTTATAATCGCAAACAGAATTTAATGAAAAGGCATTTACATGCAGATTATTTAAAATCTCAAAGTGTATTGAAAAATGAAATAAATTCGAAAACACCACTCATGTGACACTAACATGAATGGAATAATATTAATTCATTTGTGAAATTTGAATTTGAAGCACATCGACAAAGCTGATAAAGTTAGTAATTTCCAAACCCATAATGAAATAACAGTGAATTATTAAAATGCAGAGTTATAAAAATTATTCGAATTTCACTCGTTGTATTGGACATTAATCAAGAGTTGATTTGAATTACTTTTGAATGATATGAAATTTCATTACTTTTAGTTAATTAAATTCGGGAATGTTAATTTAAGTTAATAAAATAAGACACGTAGTTCAAATGTAGGAAGATTTATTTCAAATGCAGTCAAAGATTTATTTTGATATTCACGTAAAGCGAAATTCGAAAAGGTATGTCTGATTTAAAGAATATTATTATTCTCTATTCGATAGTATGGGTAAGAAACTTTGGTGAATTAAACGATACTCAGAATTATATCCCATATCGAAAACTAAAACTTCCCATACAGGCGGCATCCTAAGAAGGGGTTTAATTTTCTCAGATCTTCCAGGGAATGAAGAATTGCTATTTCGATCTCCTATTTCCGTCTTCAAACAGCCCTCACAAGAATCGAAATCATCGAGGATGCAAGTACCGACACTTGCGTCAAAGTTCCTTTCACGAAACCCAAGAGGGGAATGTAATTTAACGAAATTAAAAGCAGACTTGTAATTGAAACTCCAAGCGACTTGCTTCAAAAATCCGATTTGCTTAATTTACACACCCACATTAACAGCCCTGACTCCTTTGCACTCATAATTATGGGGTAGCAATCATTAATGCCACCTTGCTAGAGTCACGCACAAAGGTACCAAGTCGCACTTGTGAAGTAAGCATTCGAAATGAGGTGAGCGAGCCGTTTATAGTTAACTTCCAGAGTGACTTAAAATGTATTTGGTGGAGTGATTACGTGATGAATAGGACTTTCGCATGTTGCCAAACGGATGTAGCGTTTTTGTTTAAAGATACAAAATAATCAATATACAATTTTGTTCGCTGAGATAAACATAATTTCTTATGTCCTTTAGAATGGATGTTTATTTTTATAACTGAAAAAAAAAGCATCAGGGATTATTGTTTTTGTTAGTCTTTACTCATACTTAATTCTTTTGTTCAATTATATAATGAATGCCAATATATATTTCCTTAGACATTCCTTAAGAACCTTGTTATCCTTTTTTATTTAATTTAATTTATCTCAAAGGGAATTTTTTAGTCAGTGTTTTCTTTAATTACATGATACGTTGAAGCTTTGCAATTTTGCGTACCTTATATTCTCAATAATAATACACCATTTTAATATTTTCGAAGATGAATGTGACGTCTATTGTGTATTATTGCAAAATAGTTTAACATTTTATCATAGAGGATCTACGAATTCAGTTTCAATTGATGTGATGAATTTTAAATGCTATTTTTTAAAAGTAAATCTTGCCTCTTTCTTTCAAAGTAAATGAGTGCCTCCTTCTTTAAACTAACATGCATATTTTAGTACATTTTTATAAAAATATCTTTATAATTATAAGAGTTTGACGTCACACATACAAAATATTTTGCAATAATTTTAAGATATTATAGAATATTGTGAATTTGTTATACAGAGTATCATACAAATAAATAATTTAATAATAATTTCATCCAATTTAGCAAATAAATAATTTGTGAACCAACAAATGATTTATTTGCTAAATTGGATTAAAGAATGCTTCTGTCAAAAAAACATTTAAAATTGAAGTTATTGAATTTTATTTTTAAATTCAAAAAATAAGTAAGATTTTAATATGTAATATTTTTGTAAAGAAGATTTAAACTGTCCTTTAATAGCTCAGTGAGAAATAGAAAAGAGATTCTAAATTTCACCTAGTTTAATAACATACATTAATTTTAGGAAAATAAAATTAAGAATATTTTCTTGTAGTTAATATTAAATTGAAATGCAAATTGATATCAATAAATGTTTATTTGAGATATAGATTTGTTAAATGTTCTATGGTAAATAAAATAAATGTTTTCTTATACTTATTTTAAATGGCTTTTCATTACATTATATGGCAGTATTAGGGTACTTATATGACAATAATGTTTCATAAACCAATGCACTAAAAAATTTAATAATTTGTTTAAATAATTTAACTTAATAATTTTTAAATGTTAATTAAAATAATTTAATAACTATGTTGAAAATGCTCTAATGTTTTTATATAAATTTTTCCTGGATTACAAATTAAATTACGCCAGAAAACATTTATCAAGCTTGATTTTCTATAATTCTAAAATATTGAAAAGTTTCAATATGTAAGATATGTCTTCAATTTTTCCACAAATGCTTTGCAATTTTCCGTAAAATGATTCGAGCTTTGTATTTATGAATTTTAATTTTTTGAAAGTTATTGAGATAAAGAAATAATTTTTTTCAGTAAATATCTAATGTTTTGCCTTTTCTGGATAATATATTGAGTTTAATTTTAACAATATTTAATTTTTCCCCATTAGGAGAACCTTGCAACAACCATAATCCTTATTCTGAAATTTTCTTTGCATTGAAAGAAACAGGTTTGTTTATTTTATTCTCTTCATTTTCGATAGTAAATAAATTTACTTATTATTGTTTCGCTTTTTTAGATAAATTCATGTGTCATCAGATTTCACAGTAAATTCTATTTCTTTCCTGCTAAATACTTTTCGTGCAGGGTTCTATAGATTGTTCTGCATTGAGCTACATGCCTCAGAAAAAGCTGGGGAACATTATGCTTTGTTAGCATTTTTTATTTATTAATCTTGATGTATTATTTGTTCATTGTTGGCACAGATATATTTAAATACTTTGCAATTGATTTCTGTGTGGGAGGAATTTTCCTGGTAGCAGTGATTTTAAAAATATCTAAAATAGTACCATCTTTTTTCAGTTATACGTTTGGAATTTTCTTTCAATTCAGAACTCATAATTGCTTATTTTGCCTTTTTCAATTTTCTTGCCAATTCAGTATTAATAATTGATAAATGTTGTTTATTTTGCCTTTTTCAATTTTCTTGCCAACTCAGTATTAATAATTGATAAATGTTGTTTATTTTGCCTTTTTTCAATTTTCTTGCCAATTGAGTATTAATAATTGCTAAATGTTGTTTATTTTGCCTTTAGAAATTTTAATTCCATGCATCTAACAATTAATTTCCATTCATTTTTGAATTATTGAATACGAATATTTTTCATCGCAAAGTGCAAAAACATATCCTTCAATTCCAAATCTATTACCTGCAAAATTTCGAAAGAAGAATAAATTTAAAAGTATCAGACGATATTTCTCATTTCAAATAATAAGCTGCTGTTAAAACTTTCCATTCCAAAACATTTGGTAATTTTAAACATTTATTGAAATCATTATAAAAATGTATAAAGATTCTGTATGTAATAAACTGAAATATGCGTATGTTTTCTGAATGCATTTTGCATTAAAATTTGATGATTTTGTTTTGTTTACTTATGTGAAACTTTTAATGCATAGGAAGAAGATCATATATTCCAGAAAAACAGAAAAAAAGAACCTTATCATAAAAAAATGATAAGACGTATTGTGCTTTGATCTAGAAAGATCTCATCAAAAGATAAAATATTCGTAATAAATATTGGTTAATATACAGGGTTCCACATTGAAATGGTCATAAAAGGAAAGCTATTGGGCCAAATGTTATCAAGCGTGGTAATAATTTAAATGAGCTCATGGGAATTTCATTTCTACCCCCCCCCCCATCCACCAAAAAAACTTCAGAAGCTTACCACCAAGGGTGAAATGATGCTGTATCAAAATTGTTAAGCAAAGTAGGATATGAAGACACCGGTTTAAAAGGAGTTAAACCGTTTTTGAAACTTGTTACAAACCATGTTCAATTACGCCCACCATTTTCTAAAAGCGTTCAATCTCATTACTGCATTCTCAACAGTAGCTCTTAGCATATCAGAAGGAATTTTACGCATGTGTCGGTGTATTGCATCTTTCATTTCCGCCAAATTGTTTAGATTACTACCATCAACAATGCTTTTGAGATAACACACATTGAACATGCTTTGTAACACGTCTCAGAAACGATTAAACACATTTTAAACCGGTGTCTTCATGTTCTATTTTGCTTAATAATATTGATACAGCGCCATTTCACCACTGTTGGTAAGTTTTCAACTTTTTTTTGGGGGGGGGGGAGCGGGGGTTAAGAAAGAAATTCCCATGATCTCCTCTAAATTATTGCCAAACTTGATAACATTTGGTCCAGTTCTTTTCCTTTTATGACCATTTCAAAGTGGGACTTTAATTATAACCACCCTGTATATTATGAATATTTGCAAATATAAAGCATTAATATTTTATTATTTAAATCACTTAAAATTACATTTTTTTAGAAAATTGAAGAGAAACACAGTCTAAATTGTTTAATATATTTCGCAATTAATATTTACAGGAAAACAGAGCTAAAATTCGCTGACTTAAAAGTTGAACTTTTTAAGTGTAGAAACATCCATTTTTCTTCAAAAATATTTAAGAATTTTTATTCTAAGAAAAAACATTTGTGCCCAAAGTATGTCATTTCTATTGGGTTTTTTTCTTGTTACACAATTAAAAAGTTATAACAAATTTGAAATCTATTTTGGTCAATATGAAAAAAAAAATACAAAAATATACAAAAACTTGCATCTGAATGTTTCATATTTCTATCCACCTGTATCCTTTTGTCCCTTTCCCATAGTCAAAATTCCCATAAGAAAGCTCTCAATAAATTAAATACTTTCCCATTATGCGGAGATTCTAATTAAAACTGGGGAAAGCCCTAGTGAAAGTGTTTAAGGTCTCCAGTGTAGTCCCTCGACCAATAGGAAAAGGGAGCTTTGAGGGGCTTAGGACATTCAGCCCCAAATCTGAGATGAGGCGCTTTCAGGGTGTAGGGCTATTCGTCACGGGTTATCGAGATTGGGGGATTAACTGTTATTAGTATTGATTTCACTGAAACATCAATATGGGAAGTGATAAGATTCTTTATCTCAAAGGCTACAATTCTTTGTGTAATAAATATTTGAAAATTCTCTTGCAATATTTGTTTTCTAATTTTCAGGTAGCTTTTTTTTTCTGTAAATGCAAGATTTCTACTAAGATGTTTGCGTAAATTAAATGATTTTTCTACTAAGGGTAATTTTTTGTCTTCTTTCTTTCTTACTTTTTTTATTCTGACCAGTTATAAATTTATTTCACTTCATAATCATATGATAAATACAGTTGCGCATGACATGTATTATCACCCTTTTTCTGAGAAAGTCGTGAGTTGGAATTATAAATTAAATTGCCAAAAAGCATTAGGTGAGGAGCACATGAAAATCAATTCGTCTGATTAATAATTAAGAAGATATACAATAACAAACTCTCATGAATCAATTTCTCATTAACTATCAGCATTGCCTATTAAAATTTATTTCAATTAACTTAAGAAATCATTCCATAATAATTTGAAGGACGAACTTTTATCCCTTTGTAAATGTAATAATGAAATAGCTGCATGGGATACAAGATTCAGAATCTGAAGTTTTAAAAACATTTAGTCTATATCTTATTATTAACATATGATAAGCATCTGTTGAATGTGACAGCAGATATGAGCAATGTAATGTCTCATTCCGGAAGATAATTTGTATAAAGGACTCATTATTTGAGTCGAGCTAAAATGTTAAAACATAACAAATTTGTTTATGTTAATGCTCATTTTACTGGCCTATTTTTTTCTAAATATTATATGATTAAATAGCAATTAATTAATTATCATTTAACTCAATAAACAACAATTATTATTTTATTAATTTTAAGAATGTCGTCTTTCGGTTTCTTTGGTGCATATTGGCTTTAAATGTCAGTAGTTGGACTGAGTTTTTAAAAATTACTTAATGCATTTCCTTAATTGACTTTTAACTAAACTTTTATTGTATGCAAAAAATGTATTAAATTTCCGGTTGTTAATAATTTTCAGTTTATTTATTTTCGAGAATTGTTCTGTTTGGATCTGTATGATCCAAAACGATCTTCATTAGCTTATGAAAAAAGATGAGATCTTATTATGTTTCATAGATATTTCGCAATTTTGTTCATGAGGACATTGTCTTATTTATATGTCAAATATTATGTTTAATTTATATATTTTTCTATATATTTCTTCATCTATATTAATATAGCTTTCATATTTTGTGCGATTTTCTTCGGTAGGAATTTTATATCGAAATTCATTTTAGTTTTGAGTCTACAATGTCTAATCTTGGTTATAGCGATTTGTTTTTTATTTTTTATTTACTGAAGTAGCTTTTTCTAGTGTAGACTTTATAAACTACATAATATTATTATTGTTATTATTATATATTATAAATGTTTTATTTGTATAAGCAAATTTTTCCAAATTTATTTCAATTATTAGTTTTTTTATATTTTTTAATGAATGTTATGAGATATTGTTTGCTTTTTGAATCATTTTGTTTCCTTCCTAAAATTCTGATTAAAACAACTTGATGTGAAACATTTAAACTCTTTATGTATAGCCTTTTAATATAAATACTTATGAAATATCTTACTATGGCACCGATCTTGTTTCAACTTTTGCTTTATAGTCGCAATTATTTCATTGTTCCATAAAACATACTGTTATCTATGATCTATAATAAAATAATTTTACTTACAATGCATCGATTTGTATACAAATTAATATAAAAAATGCTTAATGTAATATTTTGAAATCTCATCATTTTGGTTCATTAAGAAACTACAAAAATAATTTATTTTATTAATAAGTACAGGGTGGTTACAATTAAACTTCTCCTATAAACAGCATTATACAACGCAAACGGGTGAACGGATTGCAATGAAATTTGATATATTGACTATACACGAGATGCACTCCCGAAATTTAGAAGAAAAAAAATGGTTCCAAAATGTCAACCAGAGGTCGCTTTTTCCGGAAAAATATTTAATTTAGCTGAATAAACGACCAAAACGGAATAAAAAACAATATAAATAATTCAGAGCAAGAATTATGAGTAATAAAATGTAAAATCGGGAATAGCTGTCAGATCTTCGAAAAAATATAGTGATTTGCATGCTTAAAAAGAAGAGGAAACTTTATGCAAAACAAGTTAGGATAAGAAACGTTTACAGTCGATGTCATGTTTTATGTCGATGTTTCCGGCTGTAATGATGACGGTATCTTGCTGCGAAATTGGATGACTTAAAGAACTCCATAACGCTTCATGAGCGAAACATCACAACTGATCAGTTACGATCTGCTGTTGAACACACTGTCCATCCACTTGACATTTTGCAGGTGAATGAGGGTGGTCACATGGAGCACCTTCCTCTACATCATTTTGGACATGCTTAACAACTTCTCCTCTTGTGCAATTTCTTCATAATCTGTTCTTATTTCTGAAACTAAAATGTTTTTTTTTTCCTTCAACCAGCGTACTGTTATTTTTTCCTTACATTTACTTAACGGTTTCGATGATCAAAAGCTGATCAATAAATGTTGATATTGTTTTTGTATTCCGTTTTATTTTGCTAAAATTATTGTTTTTCGGGAAAAGACACCCTCTGGCGGACATTTTGGAACTATTTTTTTTTTTTTTCGAAATTCCGTGAGCGCATTTCGTGTATAATCTATATACCAAATTTCGTTGCAATTCCTTCACCCGTTTGCGTTGTATGATGCTGTTTATAGGGGAAGTTTAATTATAACCACCCTTTGTCTTGATATTGAAACCATTATAAAAGAAAATGTGAATATGATTGGAGAAGAACCTCTATTAATTAAATATATCAAATGTTGTTTCACATAAAGTTATTAGCAGATAATTTAAATATTAGCTAACAGAAGAATATATTTTTAAACCTTTCAAAGATTTAAACCTTTCGAACTGAAACATTTTTTAAGGACTGATTCATTAAATAAGGATTTTCAAAAAATAAATATAAAAACTCTTGACTAAGAAGATATTTTTTAATCAATTGGCATTTGATAAAATGCTATCGAAAATTATTTACTTTTATATTAACGTAATTAAGAGCAAAAGTTTCCAACAAGTTTTAAATCAATTCTTTAGAATTTTTTTTCAATCAATCAAAGCTTTTAATTAATTGTCATGATTATTACGTTTTAAATGCAAGTCGGATAAATCATGAAAAAAAAAAGAATCTCTTATCCGCACAAAGTTTTAGACAATTTGTTTGCGAAAACTTGGTTGTTCTATGAAATGATGTGAAGTTGGATTTTGGTATACTTGAAATTCTAATCAAATTCTTATTATTTTTTTATTTTCTTACTCTTTTATCAAGAGTGTTTATGACGAAAGGCAAATACTCTAAGAGAAATTTAATTAACTGAAGTGATTTTTCGTTTGCCTGAAGAACTTACCAGATTAATTATATACCATGATTATTTATAATAAAATTTTTAAAAAAGTTCTTTCTGCTTTCATCCACTATTTTATATTTTTTCTTGATTGCAATTAACAGAATTACTTATCCGATACATTTATCGATTTCATAATTCTTGAAGTGTCCTTTATTAATATTGCTAAAATAATTGCATTGGGATTTATTTCGCGTGGGGTTAATTAAAATAATTTTTCATGGTATAAAATAAATAAGAATATATTTTTAAGGTTAAATTGTATAATATATTTTACACTGCAATTATTTAATATAAATATATTTGGTCATTATTTGCGGTAAAAGTGTAGTAAAATAAACATATAATTGAACAAAGTTTATAAATTATATGGTATTACGAAAATACGTTACTTGTCTTGAAAAAGGAATAAATTCAAAAAATAGTCAAGATAGGAATATTTTATGTGAAGTTTATTTGATACAAAGTATTAATGATTTTTTTAAATTCTTTTAATAAAACTTCAACATAATTTAAAGTTTTCACAGTTGCAAAATGCGTTTATTTTTATATTTTATAACACATTAATTAGATAAAGATGAAGAAAATCTGATTAAAATCATTTGAATAAGTCATTCGTGTTTCGCTCAATATGGGATGTGAAATAAGGACAAAAAAGTTGCGCAAGAATAGTGAAACTGTCTTTAAATTAAATTGAAATTGTAAATACATTCTTGTTACATTATATATATGAATCTTTTAAAATTCAAATATATGAAGTCTGCTTCATTCCTTGTATTCTAATTCAATTGTTATCCTTGACATGATTGAAGTTTAGAAATTTAAATGTATAATTGCATATATAGTAAAATTGCTAGCAATAATAATTAAATAATTATATATTAATAAGAAGGCTTCCACAAAATTTAATCTATAATTCAAAATATATACTAAATAAAAGTAAATATTGCATTCTTAAATATTAACCGATTTCGAAGAGTAATCATTTAATCAAGAATATTGGTTCAGCTTGATTACAATTAAACCTCTTATTTATTACTTAATAATAAATAATATGTAGAGTTAGCAAGAAATAATTTTCCTATTTCAGAGGGCTCCAGAATGAGCTCTATTGGTCCAAATTTGATTAAAGTTGAAATAAAGATCATTCAAATGATGTTCTTGACAATTATTAAATAAAAAAAATTTAGTAGCAAAATTCACCAGTCGATGTCGCTGTAATCCCAAATGATATATATTTATATATAGAAAAAATATGAAACATTATTTTCGATACAACGTATGTCTGTTAGTATTATTCCTTGAATAAAAAGGAAGCTGTATTCAGTATGAACATGAATTATTTCTTTGCACATCATGCCTATGCTGAAAGAAAGTGCGACACTGATCAACTGTTTCTACCAGAATCATTAAAGCTCTATGGCAGCTGTAAAAGAATTCCATTGAATGAAGTGGATATGCTCATTATCTTAGTGCGATCTATGCAAGATGATACCGAAATTTGAGATATTTGAGCAAATTGGCATACTTCTAGGTAGAGGACGAAAGCAGATCTCGTCTTGCAATACCAAAACTGTGGTTACAGCGGTAGTTAAAGCTAGGAGTCAGTCGATACATGGTAGTTGAGCATGTCTGTTATTAATGGATTATTTGGTATGTCGTAATTCATATTATGAAAATTTACACCGATTTTACATTTTTATCCTTATAAAATCAACCATATGCACCAATAGCAGGACGCGGACTCAGGGGCTCATAAAACTTTAGACTTCAGTTTCTTGATAGAATGACATTTGACATTAGTTGGCCATGGAATAATCTGTGAAGTAACGAAACCCACTTTTGCCTCAAGGAGCAATTAACATCTACACCTGCCGAATGTGAATATTGCAGGAAAGAATCCTTGCAACCTGAAAAAGTGATTGCATGGTGTGCATTTATCGTGGCTAACTTTATCATTGGATCGTATATTTTTGAAGAGATAACTGCAAGTGGAAACCACATCGGTTCCGTTACAGGATAATATTCCCTTTATAAGTTGATGAATTCACAATCTCACAATTTCAGCAGCTTTGATGTCTTCAGGTCATAATTTCATTTAGAATGGACAGCCTTTCCTCATTCATTATTACATAAAACAATTGCTAAAACTGCATTATAGAGACAGATGGATGATTAGCTTTTATTTTCCAATAATATTGCCTCCTCGATCGCCTATCAATTCCCTATAACTTTTGATTGTGGGATTTCATGAAGGAAAACACCTACAGTCAAAGATCAACATCTATGGCAGATCTAAAGGACAGCATCAGACTCCAGTTTCTTAATATTAAGACAGACTTACTACGACCAACTGTGGAAAATATGGTTGTGCGATAAGAGTATATTATTGAACGTGAAGGAGGAGTACACTGAGCAATTTAAATGTTACATTTTTTATATTGTTTAATATTTAATCAGCTTATAAAATTTTTTATGTGTACCGCAACTTCATCTGTAAGTAATTTTGTACTAAATTTTTTGTTTTAATAATTGGCAAATATATCATTTGAATTATTTTTAGTTCGAATTTACTTTCAATTGGAAAAATAGAAGACATTCTAGAGCCCTCTGAAGTTTGAAATTTATTTGCTGCTAACTCTGAAAGTGTTAATAATTTCACTTCTATAAACTATTATAGATGTAACAGTTACATAAGTTATGGATGTTGTTGGCGCAAACTGCTATAAGTGTTAAAGAGTACTTATTAATAGACTTGCTCTTATTTTGGTGATTATGTACATGATCCTTCCTAATAGAGTGAAATCCTGAGATATCATGATGTCAACGAAAGCTTGTACAGATGAAGTATCTGAAAAGTACATATCGTCTTTGACACTTTTACTATCTCTATTTTATGATTCTTTACGTAAATAATAAAAATAATAAACAAAATGTTTCTTCCTTAGTCTTCTATAACAAGAGAAACTCATCCGAATATGTAATAATTTAATTTCATTAGTAGAAAATAGAAATATAAATTAGATCAACTGTTTGGAAGAAACGAAAAACTTTCTGTCCAAAAGAATTACTTTCAAAATTACTCTAACTTATTTACAAAAACATTCTTTTATCGGAAAACCAATTTAATTTGAGCTGTATTAAATGGTTTCCTGAGTATTACGTCTCAAATAAAGAAGGATTTCTGCTAAAATCGTCTAAATTTTTTGAGCAAACAAAGGGCAAATTAAAAATTAGTTCCATCTTTAGAAAGTGAATTTTTTTGTTTATTTTTAAACTGTGTTGGTTTCTGTAATCATTTTTTGATATACCTCTTCTAGAATAAGTACACTAACTTAATGAACTGAGCGTAGCAAGATGTTTCATCGTTTTCACTTATTGCATTTCCACGACATTAACTCAGATCATTAATGGCAAATTAAGGAATTAATAAAAACATAATCCTTATTGTTTTTAATCATATGCATAATTAAATTCAAAACCTAAATACCATTAAATTCCTTTTATTGTAAGATGATAATGCTTAGTTGAAACAGAACAAATTTGTTTGATAAATAATATTTGTTTTTACTTTATCAAACTGTTTTTATACTGCTTGATATTGTTTTAATAACCTAAGAGGTAAGGGGTATTAAATCTACGGAATAATTTCTATTTTTCTCGAATTTCTTTATCACCCGATTATTATGCTTGCTATATAATTAGAAAGGAATTGTTCTCATTTTTTCCCTTTTGTTGTTTTAAAAAGAAAAGGATCTTCGTACCCATTTTTATTAAATTAAAGACATATATGTATATAACTAAAATTTAATTCTAATTATTTTGTATTTTGTTGATTTGTATTTTGTCTCTGTGATTTGTATTTGGATAGTTTTTATTTTGTTAGTTTTACACTTTGTTTACCCAATATTATGAAAATACAGGAAAGGATTTGTTAAGGGTTCCCCTACAATTATTTATCATTTAAGTTTGCTTTTTTATCGTTTGTTAATTTAGGTCTCCATTGAACATGCAAATAACATGATTGCAGCTAATATTTGTGCCGAAAGTTGTATTTAAAAAAGTTGGAACATGAAAAGGGAGAAAAAACTATACATTTATTTATTGATATTTTTTTTTTTTATTATTTTTTTTAACTTTATTGATATTCAAAAATGTTCCTTTACTCGAAAATTGCTTTGAACATTTTTTTGTCACTTAAAAATTGTTTAAAAAAATAATAGCTTTTAACAATCAATGAATATTTATATTTAGTGTTGGAAATTCCATTTTATTAATATATATATATATATATATATATATATATATATGTATATATATATATATATATATATATATATATATTCAAAATGCAACACACAATATTTAACTAAATTCCACAGCATTCTTAGAAAATTATGGATAACTTATAGAAAAAATTTAGCTTTTTGAGGTCTTATTTTTTTCTAGAAAAATATAATGCTTCATATTTAATTCATGTCATGCAAAAACGAGATAAAATTTGCACGTTTCCAGGTTTAGTTTGCAGTAAGAGTTAGTTTAATCTTTTGATTTGATTCTTTCTGAGTATGATGGCAATATATTTTTTTTAATTCAAAAAGTTTATTTTTCAATCAAAAGTAACGTTCTCATGGAGGTTCATTTAATTTTTATTTTGTATAAAATATATAATTGAAAAATATGCTTAGAATATTTTTCTTAGTTGATTAAAAATAAGAAAATATATAAGGCAAAATCATAGGTATCATTAAATCGATAGTTTTTTTAAAAAATAAAAATGGTGTAAAATTAATTTTTTTTGTTGAAAGGTTTTCTGAAATCATCGGAAAAGTAAAACTTTCGCTTAAATTTTAATTCCAATTAAAATTTCATTTTATTTCCTGCAAAGCTGCATATTCTCAGCTTCCAAAGTATGTGTGAATATTGTCAGCCTCCAAGTATGCTAGATCTAAGTCAAACGTCTATATTTTTTACAGTACTAACACACAGACATTCATCCTTATTGTAAAGAGAGATAGAAAAAAATAAGATTAAATGTTTCATATTTTATTAAATTTAATAAGAATAGTATGCAAATAAATAAAAATAAAATACAAAAAATATTTTTTGTATTTTAAGTAATTAAAAATATGGGTAATTTCAGAATTTTCTTTCTGAATGACTTCCGAAAATAATATTTACCAAAAGTAAATTTTACACCGTTTCAAAATTTTAATATTTGTCTTTCTAATGTTATCAGTTCAATAATCGTACTACTTTTTCTTGAATTTTGTAGTTTTTTTAAAATGTTATGTTTTGCAATTTTCAACAATAAATTATAAAGTTTCTCTGAAAATATTTCAGTATTTCATCAAATATGTAATCTTTTGATTTTTTTTCCTTTGCTGAAAAGTGAGAGATAAAGGGACATTGCTTAGATAAACAAAGTTAGATTTACCAGAAGTGTATGTTTTAATAGGTTATGGACTGTGTGTATATAGGAGGGATTTATTTTATTAAATAATAGTTTCATTTTTCTTCTTTATTAAGCAAAGAGGTACATATTTTCTTTGTTTTAAAATATATCAATCAAATCATGGCCACTGTACTCACTGTAGCGAGATAAAAGAAGGCAAAGGGAATCATGCGAAAACGCTCAGAAATTAAAATGATTAAAACGAGTTTTTGCCGAAATCTAAGTAAGGAAGCATTTATTTTAGATGTGGGATTTTCACTAGAAAGTTTAACTTGAATAAGCAATTAAAGTTCTAAAATAAATAGATTTTGAGAAGCAAGGGAACACTAGAACTCCTCTCAACTCAGTAGGTAAAATAAAGTGAACTTTGAATTCAAGTGATAAGAAAATACTTAATTTTAATAATTGGATGGATTGAGATTATATATTTATGTATGACATCATTCCTTAGGGAATTCAACTTTATATTAAAGTTGAATTCCCTAAGGAATGATGTCATATTAATCATATTAATATGTCATATTAATATCATAAGGATGATATTATATTAATATAATCAAATCGATTTTAATTTAATATAATTTTATAAAAATTTTGTTGTATTTTATATATAAACATAAAAAATAATATAAAAATCATAATTTCTATACCATTTACTTTATTTTTTACATATATTTTACAACTAAGCAATAAAGAAAATATAACAAAATTATAACATATCTAATGACTAATATTGTTGCTGATTAATCCTTTTTGTTCCTGATTGCTGATTATTGCTGAGTAATCCTTGTTGAAATTCGATCATAATTCATTTAATTTATATCTTAATTTTTACAAAACTTTTATCTTAAAAATTTGAATTATTTCCTGCTCATTTGATTTAATATAAATCAATTAATAAATTTAAAATTCTTCATGTATCTTAACAATAATTTCATATCAATAATTTAATGTTTAAATATATAAAAAAATCTGATTTTTTATACAATATTTTTTAATTATTGAACCTAAATACGAAATATTCAGATAATACAAAGCCTATATATATACATACATACATATATGTATATATATATTTGAAAATCTAATTTAAACTTAACTAACTTCCTAATTTTTTAGCTTAATTCAGCCCATATTAAAGTCATTCTAAAATATTCTCTTATTTCCTGATCCCACTCCACATTTTCTATTTAATTAATTCCAGAGAAGCTTTGTAAACAGAAATTGCTTATTCTCTAAAAGATCCCTGCGTGTCCCTTGTCTAAATTGGTGCGGATGAGAAATCTTTATCAGAATCTTAATAGTATATAAGCACTGAAAAAAAATATTTTCCCTATCAAAATATGGTATATAAGACCAAGGATAATTTATTTCGCTCTCTTCTTGCCTTTTTCGCTCTTGTGACTCGATGTGATAGATAAATACGCCTAAATATGCCTTCCCGGGATAGATTAAAGCGAACTTTAAAATTCAAAGTATCTTCACTGTCTTTGAAACTGCCTTCTGCTTCAAAATTATTCTTATATATATTTATACTGCTTTTTTGTTAACATAAAATATTTTTTGTTAAAAATTAATAATTTGACCATTAGAATTTCTATTTTCATCCTGACTAGGGTTTTCTTCAATCGTTTTCTGCTATAATCTCATTAACCAGTATATGCATATAAAAGTTAATTTATTTTGCTTATTTTATTTGATATCTGCATTTTCCGAAGTTAATCTTGTTTTAGGATCTAACCTGCCATTCTAATATCATAAAAGAAGTTAATTGCAAAAATCTAATCTTTATGCATCTAACTGACTGGAAAAAGCACCATTGAAAATTTGTCACGCCATGAGCGCAAATGAGAATAGATTGAAATATATTGTTAGGGATATTCTAGCACATTTATTTAACAATTGGTAGAATTTTTCAAGCAGGATAAATCAAAGGAATTTTATTGCAGAAGATTTCCTTACTATGAAAAATACAATTACAGATTTGCGTGTATCTAAATACAGCATCTTTTTAAATTCTTAAATACAAATAATTCAAAGAGGAATAATTTTAACTTAAGATTTTTAATTAATTAAAAAATATATTCGAATTTTTTAATATTTAGTATTCAGATTTCCTTAAATTCGAGAAAATATATTTTAAATAGGTTGATTTAACCTAACTAAATGTCACTCATTCAGTAATATAGCTCTATAACAAAACTAATTAGTTTAATGATATCTATCTAATAGGATCTTTATACTAAATTTTAAATCCACATATACTTATGTTTAAAATGCTTCAAAACTAACCCTATCAGTTTGTTCGTTCATTTGCTTGTGAACTGAGATCCTAAACACACGAAGTACCAAACTGATGAAATGTTTTCCTATAGAACCAGATCTATTTCACAAAACCCCATACTTCCATTTAAAAGTTTATAAAGACAATTCATTGAATAAAAATTTGTAAATTTAGTTATAAAAATCAGAAAAATCGACCACTGAAATTTCCATTTTATTTTAATGTCTTTAACACATATTCGATATATGTCTGTAATTCTGTTTTGTAAAAAATAATTATTTTAGAATTCAACTTCTTAAAATTTTTTACAAATTTTTCTCTTAAACGCTCTCGGATTACAAATGCCTATGATTAGCATTTTTTTCATTGAAAAATTGTCATATCTTTATTTTTAAAGTTCCTTTTTTGACTCAGAAAATCGGAAAGTAATGTGCAAAATTGGAAAGCATTACCCATATAAATAAATTGCGAGTCATTAGCATTTTATTTGAACTTTATTTATTATTTTAGCCTTTAAAAAGGTTTATTTTATTTTTCTTTATCAATAGTTATAGTTGATTTCATGAATAGAGAGAGTAAAAACATCTTAAGGTATTACAAATTTTTTAATAATATAAAAAATGTCTAATAAAAGATAATGTTTATGATGTTTTTTTTTCTTTACCTATATTTTCTTACTTTTTTTGAATTTCTGAAATAATAATCAGACATATTTTTTTCAACATAAAAAAATAATAATATGTTGCTTAACTCAGCAAAGAATACAACAAACTAAAAAAATGGTTCTGATTGTATTACGCTGATTAATTTTTAGTTGGATATATACTCTTTCACTAAATCTTTAATAAGAATCAATTCTATTGAAATGTGTACTAAGTGAACTTCATTAAGAAGAAATAAAATTCTGTTCATTAAGAAATGACCTATATAAATTATAAATAATTATCAGATATATCAAATTAATTAACTATAAATCTGCAAATTCCTTTAATATTTATTCCTAACTCGATTTCATTTTTCTTAAAACACACATATATTACTAGATATATATACTACTAGCCGCCTTTGGCGACCAGCCGGTTCGCCAGTATTACCGCTCGCTACAATTTTCAATTAAATATTTTAAGTAACTGGTCTCTTAATAGATTCTCAAACAAAACATTTTTAATCTTCAAATTTTGATAGTCATACAAAACTTATAATGTTGTTTAGATCGTTTCGTTCAACTTATTATATATATTTTGCTAATTTGTTGTCATTTCCGGCACAACTTCAACTTCAATTTAAAGTGGAAATGATGAAATTGCAATTAATATAAAGATATTCTTTTATAAAACCAAGCGTTTTATTTTATTTATCATCTGTATTGTTATTTATTTATTTATTATTATTATTGAATATGACTATTGCAAACAGAATCGTTCGGTATTTAAGTTTTATGTGAACTACAAAATATTTTTCAATCTTTTTTTTAAATCTAGTACATATTACAATATTGTGTTTGGTCTTTGTGATAATTTAAAAAATAGAAAACTATTTGTAAAAAAACAGTTATTTTAAAACTATAAGAATAAATTTCTGAAAAAAATTCAGGATAGAATCAGTGTGTAAAAATGTTCAATTATTTAAAATATGTTTTTATGTGAAACAAAATGTACAATAATTTTATTATGATGCTAAAATTTTAAAAAAGAAAAATTATCTTTTCTATAAAAATTTCATATATTTATGAGATTTTCGTACAATGATGACGATACTATGGAATACCCAATAAAATGCTCGGAATCGAAAGAAAAAAAAATACTTAACTACCATATTAGTAAAACAAATTTCTGAACTGCTACAATCGCAATTTGAACATTACAATCGCAACAAAGCTTCCTCTAAAACTTTCGTCAAGGAAATGAATCCACTTTTTATCTTTCATGTTGTAGCATCATGAATAAATCAGTATGTTTTCAATCATTTGAAGCAAAATATTGTCTAGACTATCTATTTTTACTTATACTTCAAGGAAAGACATTTGTGTGCATTCTTCTTAATTATTTACATGTGTCTGACACAGAAAGCACTTTATCCAAGATCAGACAGCATATCACTGGTTATACGGGTTTTAATTTGAACTTAATTTGCATTGAGAAAGATCGTGGTCACAAAAAATTATCATCGAAGTTTAGAAGAATCCATATACAATGTAAAGCATTGTTATTTTTATAGCAAGATATAATGCTAGATTATATGTAAATGTCAATATTCAATTTTAAAACTAAAAACTTCAAGTATTTTATATTTATCTTTACATTATGAAAGGAATTAGTATTTCTGAATATATAACTAATATTATTTAAATAAATAATACCATCTAACATTTTTAAAGCAGTCTAAAGAGTATAAAATCCTTTCTGCAAGCCCCAGACATATTTATATTCCTAACTTCAAAAAATTTTTCCGCAAAGATTGAATATGATTTGGAATCTTTATGAGAGTACGGGAAATTATTTTTAGTCGGTTTTAAACACGTCATATATAATTTTTTATTACTATTTTTTGTATTTTATTTGTGTGAAGTTTTGCAATAAATTCCGATTTAAATTAATTTCCGAAATAGCAAAAAGATATGCATGTAGTCACCTATCGGTAATGCGAACTTTTAATTGACTGCGGGATTTATATTAAACAGATAAACAAACTGACAAGAATACCAATTAGTATTACATTGTTGTTCAGTTCTGAATCATGCGTAAGATTTCAAATCTATAAGTTCATTGAAAAGTTAGTTTAAAATTAAATTAAAAAATATTACAATAATTATGATATAATTTTTGATTTCATGGAGTCATAGAAATATTAAATTTAGGCAAAGTAAATATTAATGTTACAGCTAAATAAATGAATAAGATTTATTTAATTTATACTTGATTAAGATTTTTTTAATGACTTTTACTTGTTTAAGATATTATTCAATATTAGACACGGCAAGCAAGAGATGAATGTACCCCACTAAGTCCTGATTGTAGTCAAAAATTCAATTCTTATAAATAAAAAAAAGATTGGCTCGCAGTTTATGCTTCTATGTTTTGGCGACATAATGTGCCATTTTCGATGCAGGTTTGACCAGTAAAAATAAGATCTTAAGATTAAATCTTTATGCTAAATTGATTTATATTATGTAACAAAATCCATTGTTTATTGTTCATATTTCTTGTTTTCTTAAAACTGGGTAAAGGATTTCAACTGAAAAAAATACCATTTCCCTAATATTACTGATAAATATATGAATAAGATTTTTTGCATTTAATTTTTACTTGCTCCATAATTTTTTCGATGCCATACTCTATATTAAGCACAGCAAACACGAATTGAATGTATTCTTCTTAATCCTGATTGTAGTAGTTAATAAAATTTTTATAAAATAAAAAGACTCAGTCTCATATTATTTTTCTATGTTTGAGCCATAAAGTGTGTTATTTTTGATGCAGGATTGACTTTAAAAACAAGACCTTGAATTAAAATTTTTATACTATATTTTTTATATTATGGGACCAG
>JAPMOR010018363.1:546472-589563 GCA_026543865.1 Argiope aurantia | reverse complement strand
ACACACACACACACACACACACACATATATATATATATATATATATAGTAACCAATCAAAAGCAAGAAATAGTTTGAAAACTAAACTAAAATGACAACGTAAGCAAAACAATTTCAAAATCGCAACAAAAAATATAATCTATTCAAACAAAACCAAAAATGGAACAGGTAAAAACTTCATAGTATTTAGAGAGCGCAAATATTCGTTTCGTTATTTCTTCTGTGTTTAATTTGTCTGTTTTTGGTATTTTGGTGTTTTTTGTTTTTGTATTTTTACTTATTAGTAGTTTTTCTTCTAATTGGTTGTTTTGTATTTTCCTTTCTGTTAAAATGGTATATCTCTTAGGCCTAATTTCAGGGGATTTTCGGGCCACGAAGGAATCATTATTAGACGTTTGTCTGAATTTACTTTACAGAAAAAATCCCTTTTTTGAGTCCCTGCCTGAGGGTGACCCTTGAAAAAGTCTTCAGGCCGGATTCTTCCTTTTTTAATCTTTTTTAATATTTTTATTTGGTTTTTTTGTTTTTCCATTTTACTTTATTTTTATACTTTTGAATATATATATCCGTCACCAATATCATCCTACATATTTCGTTCACTAGTACTAGAGTTGAGGAAACACCTTTGTGAAAGCCCATAAAAATAGTTCGTGGTTTGTGTTTTACCTGTAATAAATATAAAAAAGTTACAACTGCAGGTTTTTCATGGTCGTCAAATTAAACAATTTATAAACTACTCATATTTCGATTATTCCATAAACAAGACGAAGTGAAGAATCTCGATCACCTTTATCGATGCTGCCGATAGCTTTTTGGAAAAGCGCGACTGGAAATTATTTTGATCTAGTTGACAGCTTCAGAAACTTGAACTTTAAACTTTATTTATATTCTATAACATACGAGTATATTTTTTCCTCTCACACAGCCATTTAAATAGATGTGATATCTTTTAAAAAATATTCTTAATATTAGTAAAAGAATTTGAGCAAACTGAGATAAACGAAAATGGAGGTCAAAAGAAGAATAGAAAAGGATATAAAGAAAATGTAAGACGAATAACAAGAAAAAGCAGAAAATTTTATTGATAATTGATTATTTGTAATATCTGTATAAAAATCATTAAAAGAAATTTATTAAAGAATGATAATTGAATGAGTTAAATATGATAATTTTCTGTTTGTTTTGAATTTTTCTCATTTCAAATATTTTATTCGGCTACTATATATATATATAATTAGAATTCTTCATTATTTTTTACTCTGTTTTAGATAATACGTTTTACATCATTTATTGAGGAAAGAGTTTTAAACTTGAAGTCTATATCTTATACAAAGTTTAATAAGTTTAAATAAAAATGAAATAAAAACGGTTTTACTTTCAGTACATGAAATATATATAAAATTTGTATTTTATCTAAGTTTTAAAAAATCTCAAATCAAAATGTTTGTCGATCCTGGTAATTATTTTACCCTCTCCCCCAATACATGTTTCTTTTTTTCATTCATCATAATATTAATGAAATTCATATTATGATTCAACATAATTCATAAAATATTAAATTTAGATATAATATTTCATGTACATAAAATAAAATCTAGATATATATAGCATAATTCATAAAATATTAAATATAGATATAAATAAGGACAAGAATTTGACCAATACTTTGAGAGAATATAAATACTTTGAAATAGGTGAATATTTATATGGTGTAATGGGATGACAATTGAATGGGACGTAGGTCAAACTATTACTGTTCTTTTCACGATAATTGAATGTGACACACTTCATGTTGAAATAATGTGAGTTTTTTTAATTATAAATTATATTTTAAGACTTTTTTTCTAACAAATTGAAATTTCATGAATAATATGATATTTAAACTAAATTTAATTTATGACTGAAAGGAGACAGTTTTGATATTGTGCTTTTGTATTCCATTTTATTGACAACTTGCACATCTAATATTCGTATTTTGATAAATTTTCGCACAAGGTTAATTAAAATGTATACATGGAGTTTTGAACACTAATGTTTTAATTCCACGATAAATTCGCAAGATTGAATTTTTATACTAAAAAAAATGTGACAAGTAGTTATCGGAGTTATAAGCAAATCGGAATACACCTTTGGGAAGCCTTTTCTACATATATGCACAATTCAATATATATGCAATGCATTAAAATATTACTACCATTCCTGTTTGACTCACAATATGACGATAGACGCTTATATATTCTAAGTAATTTATATATTTTTTTCCTTTTTATTTTTGCTTATGTTTCTGACCAGAGAAATTATATATAAATTTCTTCCTTCCTATAGTTTACATTTGTTTCTAATTCATTACAACATTTCAACTTACCACTTCACAGATGGAAGCTATAAACCTAGAAAGGGGTGTTAGAAATTTCTAGAATGCACTCTAAAGAATTGAAAATAATTTGATTACATGAGAAATTGATTACATTTAATTACATGGAGAAACCAATAAATATTATAATATCAAAAATAGCATTGTTGAAATGACTATAAGCTTAGTCGCCGTTTTTGTGCAGATATATGATCGACTGCCGATATGTAATGATATTCATTATTAAAAGTGAGCGCTATTATATTTGTTATTCTGATCTTCAGTATTATCAAGCTTTGTTGTTTCTTATGGCACTTGCCGTGGACAAGCCCGCTGTTACGAAGACAGCGATTTAAGCCGGTGGGGGAGCGTCTTTTGTTTTTATAGCAGCGCCAGCTAGGGCCAAGAGAACGACTTTGCCACTCACGCATCACTCATTCGCTTGCACAACCCCTTTTTACAGGAGTGCACATTCACACATCTCACAGATAGAACAACGGAAGAACAACCATGCCCAAACCGGGGCGCCCAGATCACGGGGAAGACGCGCTACCCCTATGCCAGGACGCCGGCTGTCAAGCGTATTCGTATGATATTTGGAAGCGTATTCTTATGATTGTATTTATAAAAAATACTTCACTCTAATATTCTTTAATACATAAAGTAATGAATAATAATCCTTAAAGTAATAAATAATAATTTAATTCGTAAAGAAACAAATCGATTTTTTTCTGTGGATTAATCAGATATTTTTAGGCTTAAACTTGAGATGAAGAAATTTAAAACCAGTACACAAAGAAAAGAAAAACACAAAATGAAATGAAGCATTTCAGTGCCTCTACCTCAATTATTCGATTGGAGACAGCCGCTTATCTGAATATTTTTGAGAAAAATAAAATTTTGTAATTATATTAATTAATAAAATTTTCATTTTTCCTGATTAAAAATTGCTTTTATCAAAATCTTCCTAATTAATAATTTTTTCAATTTTATTAATCATGAAGAATTCTAATTCTTTCCAATTCAAGTGGTATGTTGGAGTAGGAATCTGATCTTGATAAAATACTGTAAACCCTTATAAAATTTGACTGCAAACTTGAATTTAATGAGATTCACCCTAGAGAAGCATAATTTGTAATTGAAGAGCTCCAATCAATTTATGAAATGCAATTCAGAATTAAACAGGTTAAAATCTTTCATTTTCCCGTTTAACCAATGATGGAAGGTATTATGGATTTTATCGTATTGTATTAGGGTGTCCCATAAGTTTATTTCCTATTCTAATATGAAATGAATGCACAATATTCACTGTTTAAGATATTATTTATTTTGTTATATCAGAACCCTTTTGCTCTCTTACCTTCTTCCATCTCTTGGGAAGCTTCATTATGCCTTCTTTCCAAAATTGTTGCGTTTTGGGCAAAAAGTAATCCTCGAGGTACGCTTTTATTTCACTGCTGAATTTAAAGCGAAGAGAATCTTTTAAGGGCAGAGAGAAGTAATAATCAGATGGGGCGAGATCCGGAAAGTATACAGGATGTAGTAAAACATCCCCATCAAAGTGTAAGAGCTCCTGTCTTACGGAATGCAATATGTGGTATAACGTTGTCATGATGAAAAACAATGCCTCATCGGTTCATTAATTCTGGACTTCATTTTTTTGCTGACGCAGCTTTCAGTTGATCTAGCTGACGATATTTTATAGAATTTATTGTTTCACCTTGAGGAAGGAACTCGTAGAAAACTACTCCTTTCCAATCCCACCAAATGGACAAAAGAACTTTTTTGGAGTGTAGTAGAGCTCTGGTACGACTGAAACCGATGACATAGACGGCTAATAGATAAGCCTGCATAAGCAGAGCCAGATAAGGCAATTCATACCGCGGTGAGAAAGAAACTTTTGGGATACCCTAATATTACTATGCTTTTAATACACATATATTATAATTAAACATATCAGTAGTATGTTGACTTTATATCACAATTTTATTTAGAATTTATTTTTTGCATTCAAAAACTAAGTTATTTAAAAAAAGCCAAATTTTTTACGAATTTGATACTATTCTTTATTATTCTTAGAATTCCTTAAATTGTCATTAACTTGCAAAATTTTGGCATCGGTAAATTGCTTTATTGGATATCATTTCAGATATTTCTACTCAAATTATTGCTTTTATGACACATAATAAACATAAATATATAACTGTAGCAACCATAACTCAATGAAATAAATGTCTCGCTATTAAAAGAAATCTAATTTAAGTGTTTTTCCTCTTATTTTAGAAATACTTTCGTTGATTTATTTTCTATCAGCATCTACATTTTTGATGTCATGCTTTATCAAAACGAAATCAGCTAACAAAATTTGGTTTTGTAAAATGCAAATAAAAAAATTAACATTTTTTTACAAGCGTTTTTTTTTTTAATCTTTTTTCTTAAACCTTCAATTATCTCCTTTAAACTTTTTTCATTGGAGACAATATAATTAAAGTATATTACTATGTTAGTTTTTCCAAGGCATTGTTTCGGATACAACAAAGTAAAACA
Source organism: Argiope aurantia (assembly GCA_026543865.1). Taxonomy (NCBI): domain Eukaryota; kingdom Metazoa; phylum Arthropoda; class Arachnida; order Araneae; family Araneidae; genus Argiope; species Argiope aurantia. The sequence continues at coordinate 584,664 of JAPMOR010018363.1, read as the reverse complement.
ATCACTTAAGCTGGATTATACTCCCCTAATATGCTTTTTGTTAATATCTATTAAGAATTTAAGTGAAAATATAATAACCAAAAATTAATTTCTTGACAGAAATATATATATATATATAAATTTATAGAAGAATGGAGATTATTTTGAGCTCATTAATAATTTAATGAGCTATAAATAAAAATCTAAATATTTTCTTAATAAGGCAGAATTTTTTTGGAATATTAACGTTTTTTATTAATTGAACATTATTACAAAATTTTACAACATTATGGTAGGAAATTTTTAACTTTCTTCAAGCGATAATTTAACTCTATTTTATAGAAATTCAAACATTTTCTAAGAAATATTTTTTTTTATATTGTATATACATCGATATTTTCTACTCCACTGAAAACGAATTTTTATGACTTCTTGGAGCAAAAATTTAATTGAATTATATTCCCTAATTCAGAATAATGGTAAAAATATTTTCTTCTGTATCATTAAAAATACGAAAATATTTTACAAATTCTGAAAATTTTATATATTAAAGCCTCACTGTATAATCATAGTGCAGCTTGCCAATGCTTACTTTTTCATTTTCAGAAAAATATGGCATTAAGAATACAACCCAAGTTTTCTCACAGTATTTGAGATTTAAGAAGTCCTCCCCAGAATGCCTTTTTTATAGTTTCAAAAGTTGTGTTAAATCGAAATGAACATTTTTAAAGTGTAAAAATATATTCTTATCAAAAAATTCGCTTTTAAATAAATATTTTCTTCGGCATATTTATAAACAAATAAATTGAAATGCATTTCCAAGAGATACTTTCACGAAATTGCCTAATAAATTGTTTTAGTTATTTCTTAAAGTATTTGAAAGCGTGATCATCTACCATTGTTGAAAGCAAAAAAGGAAAGATTCTATTTATTATCTGAGTACGAGTTTACACGAGAAAAAAAAGTAAGTAAAATTACAGCACCTCGAAAGAAAAGAAAGAATTAGGGTAAAGATTACATACACAATCAAGCCTTTAAAAGTGCTGTGATACCATGGAACTTATCTTCATTAGGAATTTTAATGCATAAAATATATAAAACTGAATACGATAGGTTACATAATTCTGTTTTAATATCAATCAATATTTGATATGTAAAAATATATTATCAATGCAACTGTGGTTGCCCTGCTTTCATCAAGATGATGTCGCGGTTTAAATTGCGTGCTCGTGGATTAATCTTACAATGCAACCAATTGTAGAGCCAACTGTATTTTTTTCTGTGTTCACGAAATTTATATATATAATTGCTATATATTACATTAGCTACCATATTCTTTTTCTTTGCTTTTTCTTAATACTTTTTTAAATAAAAAATGTAATTTTTTACACCATTGCTGAATTGAATATGTAGACACGAATATATAAAACATATATTAACCTGGTGACTTAAACGTGATAAAAATTGTGATTAAAAAATTCATTTTATTTAAGAACAATTTCGTAATGTTTTTTTCATTTAAAAAACTTTAAGAAAAAACCAAGAATAAGAATTTGGTAGTGAATGGAATATATAAGAATTATATATATAAATCGCGTGAACACAGAAAAAAATCCAGTTGGCTCGTGCATTGCATGATTAATCCCCTGGCACGAGCACAGAGCTTGAAATGGAACGTCATTTTGATGAAAGCAACATTGCCATGGAACCATGAGCATATGATTATGACTCTAAAATTTAATAGAATGGAGATTTTAATTTGTTGTTTAAAAATACTCTTCATGTGAATTGCCAACATCAAGTTTTTCAGAGAAGATATAAACCCTTTCAGAGAAGATAATTCAACCATTACTCAAGGTTAACCAGGTGTAATCAACTACAGTATACCATTATTTGAACAAAAACATGAATGAAATATATTAAACCAAAAAAGATGCTATAAATAAAAATGACGATGAAAATAATATCATATTTGAGTAAAGTTTATTTTTTATCTTCGAATAATTAATGAATTTTAAATTTCTTTGATTCGGTTTAAAAAGAATATTCTCTTTTTTTATAAATATTATATTATTATCAGTTACTCAATTTTTTTTATTAATATTCCACAGAAATATCTTCAATACAAATATATCTAATTTTTGGTAAGCCATCATCTTTAAATATGAAGATAATTCATTTATTTTATATATGAAATATTTTCTTAAGATTTCAATGTATACCTCCCCTTTCAAAGATTTTGGTAAGTGCTTACAAGGCTTAAATCTTGTCCGCACTTAAAGGAATTTTATAAAAACAAATCTTAAAGATATTCTTTGTGAACGTATATCTTTAAAGATTGTTTGCCCTCAGATTGTAACACATAGTAAATATAGTTTTCTTATTAAAGTGAGAAAAATAAAAAATATATATAAATATTTTGGTAAATTAAAATACAGAAATATATTCGGTATGTTGTTTTTTATTTAGGAAGTTTTTTCTAGTTCGATGGAAAATATTTTTAACTAATAAAAAAAATAGTTGCATGAGATGAGAATGCGATTTGATTTATTTATTATTATATTTTTTTCATCATTCCAAAATGAAAGTTATAAAAGCCACGGCACTTCCAGAAACCTAAATACAGAAAAAAAAAAGTTAAAGCGGTTTTTCCTATAAAGAACAAAATTCATCTTTCTTTTTCAAAGGAACATTTTTTCCCCGGAAGTAAATGATTGGCTCAAAATATTTTATTTGATTGGTAGATAGGTAAACGTTGGATTTTTTAAAAAAAAAAATGTATTCTACGAATTTACAGCAGAAGTATATAAAAAATTATGAGTTTTGATATCCGATGGCAGAAGTTATTTTGTTTTATCGATTCATTTTTTGCCATTAGATATTTCTGACGCAGGGAAAGTTAAAGAGAACCGAATTTCTTCTGGAAATGTATATGTGGAAATGGTTTTCATCAATGAAAGAATTCACATTTTCGTATAATTTTTTTTTTCCTTTTTTAATGATACTTAGTTGAATTTCGTGGCCAACAACACTTCAACATTTTATCAACTTATTTCTTTATCACAGAGTTTGAAACTTTACTTAAATATTGAATATAGCAGCCAATGAAAAAAAATTGGGAAATAAGTTAGATTGGATTTCTTCTCACTTGGGATTCTACGAAATTCTTTTTTCACGAATTTCATTTATTTCTTTGGGGAAAGATGCTAAAATATATTATGAGAATAAGAAAATAATAACTCCACATTGAAATAATTGGATACTTTATTTCTGGAAATTAATTTTTTTAAGAATTGTAAAAGTCCTGGATGAATAAATTCTATAAAACTTTTGTCGTCTATAGAATTATTTCTCTGTTTCATTTTGCAATATAATTATATTACTTTCACACTTTTGGAGAAAACCCATTAATTTCTTGATCCAGATAAGAGTAAACAAAATGCTTGTTGTCTTCAATCTTTTACTTCGAGGCGCTATATTTATAAATAAATTTATTTTAATCTATAAATTGGAATAAATTCAATACGTTGGCCTTCTTAATGTGAGTTTAAAAAATGTTGAATGATTTTGTAATCTAAATTATTCATTCATTTATTCATTAAAAAACAATTATTTAAATTTTGAAACTACGTAACATTTATTTTTGTGTTGTAATTTTTTCGGATGTTTTCACGGATATACACTAAAATTTAGCATAATTTTAAATAAAATTCTATCTGAAAATTTAAAAAAAATCGTTCGTATGTGCACTTTACTACCCTTCAATATATATATATATATATATATATATATACAAAATAAAAATACAAATATTCTAAACAGATTCCGAACATAAAGCCTCCTGTAACAAACTTATTATGAATTCTTGCAACAGTGCCAGAATAAAATGCAGTACAAATCAAAAGTTAATCTCTACTACTAATAAATATGAATTTTATGTGTATTTTGGCGCTCAACAGACAAGGTCCTCTGACATACAGATACCAAATTCTGCATATATATATATATATGATATTTTAAATTCTTAATTTAATCCAAATTAATTTCCAAGATTTTATCATAATTTATCCCATCGTAACTTAATTCTAAAATATTCTCTTATTTCGTGATCCAATTCCACTTTCGGTTTAATTAATCCCTTTGTAAAAGTAATGCGTCATCAGTACTACGTATCAAATGAAACTGATATTTTTGCCCTTATCAGAGGTCAAAACATGTTGGCGCGTGGCCGGAAATCCCATCTTATATAAAACTAGTTATCATTTGTTTCGGCCTTTTTCGCTCGTCTTTACTTCTGCAGCGCTGAGTCTTGTAAAAAATCATGCCTGCCACTTGGAATAGAATAAAACGGAATTAAATATACAAAGTCTCCTCACTGCTTCGAACCTTCATTCTACTTAAACCAAAATATGTTACACACACACACACATATATATATATTAAAGTACAGATATCAAAATCTGCACATATATATCAAGGTCAGAGTACTTGTCAGTCAAGAAGATCAAGGTGAGAGTACCAAAATACACAGACATTCATATTAGTAGAGATTGACTTTTGATGCCACTGTATTTAGAATAAAACGGAATTAAATATACAAAGTCTCTTCACTGCTTCGAACCTTCATTCTACTTAAACCAATATATATATATATATATATATATATATATTAAAGTACAGATAACAAAATCTGCACATATATATATATCAAGGTCAGAGAACTTGTCAGTCAAGAAGATCATGGTGAGAGCACCAGAATACACACACATTCATATTTATTATTAGTAGAGACTGACTTTTGATGCCACTGTATTTTATTCTGGTACTGTTGCAAGAATTCATAATTGGTTTGTTAGCAGAGGCTTTATCTTCGCACTCTGTTTAAAAAATTTGTATTTTTGTTTTTGCTTTTATATATTTTCGTAAATTAGCACTGATATCATGGGTGTTTTGTTTATTTTCGTAAACAAATTTCCCAACGCTTGTTCCTATGCCTTGCACTCTATGGTTAGACATACACTGTTTAAGTCATTTCTAAAGTAAGCAGAAATTTGCTATTGAATCTTATATGCAAAATATGAAACGAACAGAAAAAATAGCGCAGATGATACGTTGATTACTAGAAATCCTTTCAAACACATGCAAATGATAATTATAAAAACTCTAATCTTAAATATTTATATAACAACGGACAAAAATTCTAAATCTTTAAGACATTAATGCATATTTAATGATGCATTAAATATGCATGATGCATTTAAAGATGCATTTTCGCATTAAAGGGGACTTAATTAACTTTGCAATTTAAGATATTAAAAGTTCAAAAAATGTCTCAAAAAATGTCTCTCCAAAATCTTTCATTATATACAAAATGATTGTGGGGGCATTTGATCATTGTAATTCATTAATAAACTGTTCTATCAAATTCTATAAAAAGAAAGAAAGAAAGAAAGAAATCTGATATACTAACAACAAATTTTCGTATTTTCAATATCCATCCTATTCCTAAAAAATTACAGAAAATGTGAAGGTCAAATATGGAATTATTCGAAGAGAAGCAAAATTAACCTTTTGCTTTACTTCAAATTCCAATCAATTTATTCTTGTTTCAAATTTTATTCTTGAGTATTTTACAAAGAGAACTATACTCAGGAAGAATTCATTAACTGGAGGGATTTTTCATACGTCTTAAGTACCTGTCTTATCAATTATATAACTTACATTTGAATAATAATCTAATAAAGAAATCAACTTTCGCTCACATTATCAGTACTCCTTAGTTTATAATTAATGGAATTTTAAGTCAAGAAATCTGTTAAAAATATTATATTAATATCTTTTAAGATTATTAATAGTGCAAAAAACAGTTTTTTTTTCATGCATGAACTATTTAAGTAGAAAATATTTTAATTGCCGAAAAGTTCGATCCAGAGATTTTGAAGATTTTCCACGCTTCAGACCTCCCTGAATTAAAACGGAAAACAGAACACATTTTTGATATTATATCCGTTGTCAGTTCTTTAGTTTATGACAAAGATAACTCGAAAACGCTTTGAGCTAGAACGGTGAAATTTCGTATAGGTATTTGCATTATATTTGTAGATTTCAAAGAAATCCTTTCAGAGAAAATCTGTCTGTCTGGGTTTCCGTGTCAACCTAAATACGATAACTTCAAAATAGAACAGAGTTAGTAGGTAAAATTTTGTACACTGGTTTAACATTTAAACTCTAGATTCTAATAAAATGTCGAACCTCATCTGTCCAAAGCGCGACTATCTGTCTTTCGGTACTTTTGTAACGGAATAACTTAAAAACGCGTTGACATACAAAAATTAAATTGAATAAGTGAACTTGTGACAGCAATTGTAGTTCTATGAAAAATTTGGTTTCAATGTCCAATATATAAATATGTGAATAAAAAATCTATAAGTCAAGAACAATAACAACAATAATAATAATAATAATAAAAGCTATTAGCAGAAAAATGAAAATTGTATGTAAATTGTATTTAAGAAGTGATATTTTTTTTCTTCATTTGTTATCGAAAAACTAATATTTTCCTATTTATAATATTTTTTTGGCAAGTAACTACCATAATATCTAAGATTTGCCGTTGCGATATGATTAAATAGCCTCTTAAAGCGAGATTTATTTATTTTTCAACGATAAATACCAGAACAATATGGGGGGGATGCTTTTCACATCATTCTGAAACAAAAACATAAAATATGTTTTTAATCATATCAATTTGACAGCTGTGCAATTTTTTTAAACTGTCATAACCTTCCCCCCCCCCTACTTTTTTTTTGTTATTTTCAACGAAAAAAAAAGTTTTCTTGCCAAGATACACAAAACATTTTCTTTGTTGCATGATTTTCTTTCATTAATTTCTCTTGATTTCACTCAAAGATCGAATATTCTATCTGCTTGATTTTCATTAAATAAGAAAGTGAAGTTGCAGTTTCGTGGAAGACAACACTTATTTAGAAAATTACCCACACAATTAATTTTTTAATACATTCTGAAACCATGAAACTTGACTCCCTCAGGAAAGGTGGTTATATACTAAACAACACAGTTTTACAAATAATAAACAATTAATTTAAATATTATAAACAGCACCATGTTATTTGATCTACCGAAATAACATGATTTTAATGTTTTCTAAAGTTTAAGGCTTAAAGAAATTTTATTGAGGGAATCATGGAATCAACTTATTCATAAAAGATTTAACTGAATTTAAAAACAGTTAATATTCAAGAGCCAGCTAATCACCAAAAGTAATAAATATATGTTAATATAATTTAAGTAATTAATAATTAATGCCAAACAGCTGTCTAGACGGTTATTTTGATCATCATTTCAGATCTTAATTTATGATTGGATTAATGCAAAATTTAAAAGCAGTTAAATTTAATTCAGAAAAGTTTTATACACAAACTTATTGAAATAAATTTAATTTCTGTTTAAAAGATGTAAGTCGCCAATGCAAAGAATAATTGGATGTTGTGTCATTCATTTCATGAAAAATTTGTACAAATATTATTAGTTAAGAATTATTAATTAACATTATAAAAATAATTAATTAATTATTATTTCCCTTTTGTTGTTCTAATTCAAATCAGAGGAATTATATATTGTCCATTGCACATATTTGTGTAGTTAGATTTTAGAGAATACCGATATCTGGATTTGTAATATTGACATATATAGAAATCTTTTCATGGAATTAAAAAAGATTGTTTAATGTGTTTATTTAATAGAAATGATTTGATCAAAAATAAATATGGGAATATATTTATTATTATTCACATCTCTATTCATACATAAAGACTTACTTTTCGAAAATATCTATTTCTTAGCCGCCTTCGTTGACCAGCTGGTTCACAGGGAATATTGTTTATAATTTTAAATCAATATTCCCTGCTTGAATATGAATATTTAATTTAATATGAATATTTTAATTCAATGCCCAATATTTTAATTAATTTAAAAACCTTTAAATATAGATAGCATTATGTCCGTGACTCCAGCAATTGTCAGATGTGAAAAACATGCTGCATTTTGTTATCATACACATATTCTGTTCATCTTATACATTAATCATTCTAATGAGGATCAGTTCTAGATATCATAGCTTTTTTAAAACCGTTAACGTCCGCTTTATCCATATTATAAATTTTGCGATATTTTAACTTCATTCCTTTATTCTATTTAACAGAATAATTAATACACAAGTATTTAATAGAATTCTTCTTTAGCTTTCATCAATGGAAAAAAAAACCCATATAATTAAATCAATATGTGGTGAAAAAATACAAACAGGCTCAATTTCGGTGTAACAATGTAATCTGTTGTTGGAATTTAAGCAAACATTTTTATCTTAAAAACTCCCAAAATGTATGAAATTTTTGTACAGATATTAAATTGGCAAAATTAGAAAAAAGACTTTTTAATGGTTTCAGATCATGAACAAATCATTTTTGTTCTATATTTTTGAAAGTTGTGGGATTAAAACTGAAATATTGCACTAAATTTTTAATTATTTAAAATTTGAATTTCATCAAGGAGCGCATTCTCGCCCTTCAAAATATATGCACCAAGTATGGTAACTCTAGGCCAAACGGTGTAGCTAGTAAAGATCCAAAACACACACACACACACACACACCTTTATTATTAGTAGAGTTTGTATTAGTATTGTTTTCTAATATTTTTTTCCTTTATATCTTCATCCGCAAACAGTTAAAAACAAAAACTAAAAATACATAAATAAATAAAATACTGAAATAAATCGATTAAAGGCTTCAAACATATTAATCAAATAAGAACATTTGCATGTTCTATTATGCCGCAGTGAAGTCTTCCTGTATTTGATAATCAGATTATATTCTAATCCTTTCTGATCCACGAGACCAATTGGATGAAGAACCTGATCCGGATGAAATTTTGAATACACTTAAAAGCTTGACAAGATATCCAAATTGGATGAAATATTGCTCCAGATAATCATATATTGAATCGAAGTTCTGAGGATTGATTTCAAAATACAATTCCGAATTAGATGGGATATATCTGTGACACTCCACCTTTTAAATATTGAGAGACATTTTTTTAAAAATTGATCGAATGTTCCGCTAATAGGATTTTACGATGATATTTTCGTTTCTTAGATATTTGTTTTTGAAAAAAACATATAGGTTTAGTTCTTACATATTACATATTTTATAGTATTCTCTTATTGTTTAAAAGAATAATTTAAAAAGAATTAGCATTAAAAAGTCTGATGCGTAGTGGCCATATCTGGGAACGAATGAATAATTGATGTTTAACTAAACATAAGTATTCAATTAAACACATTATGTATTAGGTGATTGTAAAATAAACTATACCGTTATATGAGACTATAACTATCATAGCATTCACTAGAACGGAATAAAATTTTGGTTCAACGTATTTTGAGGTGTACGCTCAAGAATCATACGGAAAACAACAGTTAAACTATAACAATTACGGTTACAGAGACAAATTTTCGAATGGAAACACTAACTTGTTTTTAATTGAAATGTATTCGCCATAGTAAGTAAACAATAAAGAGCTTTGGAATGGCACCTGTAGCACGAAACTCATCAGCGCCAGATAGACTAAGAAGAAAAGAAAAAACAACCGTGGTGTGCCAAACCAGAGACGCGATGTTCATCAGATTCCTCTCAGTATGCTTGTGCTTTGTTTTTAGTTACCATCTGCTGGATGCAAAGTGCCTCGATGGTTGAAGTAGGTCAAGTGAAAAGTTTGTGAAACATAATAAAATGTTTTGCTTCCTGTTGCTTCTCAGTTAGTCTTGGTATTTTTCTCTTTTCTTCTTAGTCTATCTACCATTGATGTTTTTCGTGTTACAGGTATCATTCCAGCGTTTTTTTATTGTTTTTTTGCTATGGAAAACACATTCCATTAAAAAAAATTGGTGTTGCCATCTGAAAATTTTGAAATTTTGTTTCTATAACCTCAACTATGGAAGGTTATCTGTGGTTTTTCGTACAGTTCTTGAGAGCATGCCTTAAAATACCTTGAACCAAAACTTTATTCCATTCCTGTGAATGGTATGATAGTTACCGTCTCATATATTGGGAAAGATTCTATACCAGAAACGCAAAGACATATTGGGATTTTATAATCACCTGGTATTAAAATTGAATAAAAATTTTAAATTCTTGAAGGATATTTTTTCTAGTAATGTTTTGAGGGATTCAGATTGAATTGAGAAGAGAAGTTCATTAGACTTCCTACATGAAATTGATTGTTGTTAATTTAGTTTATAATTAATAATTAATTAACAATTAAGATACTGTGTTAAGAAAATTTAAAAAAAAAATTTGAAACAACTCAAACAGCTGGATTAGTGATAACTTCAAGCTGTTGACGCACTACTATCACAAAATAATCATAATACGGGGTGCGGCAAAAAATTTCGAACAAACTTTTTTTAATATAACTTGATTAAAAATAAATATATTAACAGAATATAATAAATAATAATATGAGTAGACTTTTATTAGTAAATAAATTTAATTTCTTTCAAAGTTGATGCCTTTTTAGCGATGCAGAAACGCAAACGCTCATTGAAATTTTCAGCAAAGGGTTGCAAGTCTTCCACCTTTAATATATCCCATTCCCGCCGAAGCCATTGCTTTAGAGAGTCCAACCTTTTATGTCTTTTGGTGCAAGATCTATACTCCAAAATGGACCATACACTGTAATTATGAGATTGAGATTCGGTGAGTGATTGTGCCCATTCTCCAGATGATATCAGGTCCGGAAAATGTGCCTTGCACCACTTTTCCACACTTCTGTCTTTTTAGCCTTGTGAATTCATGCGGAGTCTTGTTGAAACTCCCACTTTACATTAGCGAAGTGCTTTTCGACCCACGGAAATACAACAGCTTCTAGAATGTCCCGTTGGTACACTTTTTGATTTATTTTAACGCCCTCATCCATAAAAACCAGAGATGTTTTGCCGCTTGCGCAAATTCCGCCCCAGACCATGATCGACTTTGGATTTTTGCAGATGTTAAACAGTTGCTGAAGTGCTGGGAGCATCTATCCTATAGTTCTAGGACATTTCAGACGGTAAAGAACTTCCCATTAATGAAAAGGAATCTCAGCACTGACTTGCGGCCCGTTGCAAAAGTTTTCACTTATTTCCATTTCACGTGTGATCTTTCTTATGGAAACCAAGATTTTCGTTGAACTCGCTTTTTGATGGCCTTAAGATTGTTGGAAGGGTTCACCATACATTTTCATGCACTTTCTGGACATGGACCATCATTTCCAAGCTTTTTGAAACGACAAATTACATCAGAACACTGTTTGCCGAGGCACATTAAGCAAACGAACGACCTTGCATAAAGAATTCTAAAATTGCAGATTTTTTGCTTACCTTCATAAAAATGCCAAAAATCAATACGTAAACTAAAGGATACATTATAAAATATGTTATAATTGAATTGGTAGACAAAATGAGATGAACAAAAATTATAATGAAATTAATTAACTTCTATTCTATGATCTAATAAATTTGTCCAAAATTTTTGCCGCACCCTGTAATTCATTGATAACTTATTTCGATTAAAAAACATTATATAATCAATTATTTTTATTAATATTTTTTGAGATTCCTGAAGCTCTTTACAATCTCTTAATTTAGTTTAGTTATATTAACGTCCCATTCTAGAGCAACACTAGGACTATTTTGAGACGGACCTCGTAGTTTTGAACCACGGTCTGATGACAAGGGCGATATCTGAGCTGGCACCGCATCCCCAAACTTCCACACCAGCTGGTAGTCGTTTGGCCCCAGAGGATTTAACGCAACGCAGAGGATTAACCAGACCCGTTTACACGATGGTTCCTCGGTGGAATATGTGCCGAACCTGAACCCTCCGGTCCCGAAGCCGAGACCTTATAACCATTACACCGTAGCCCGAAGCTCGTTATAGATAGCAGTTCTAATCATAGCTGGCAAAATGAATCATCATGGATATTTAATAACCGATGATTTAAATTTTTACTTTATAAAGTTCTGTAACAGATAACCATGCTAATTAACAATATTCGGAATTCTACTTTAACTTACAATCTGACATCTTCCAGCATTCTGTAATTAAAATTCCAAATAATTTGATTTATTAAAAATCTCTTTCAATATCTTTCATGCAGTTACAAAATTCAAGAAAAAATATTTTTGATTCGTGTACATTTTGGATACTCATTGAAAAAGAAAATTTACAATCCATAGTTGCCCCGTCAAATAATAAGGGCAAAATAAAATATTAAAAAAACTCTGTTAGTCAAATATTATTTGCTGAAATGAGACACGAAATATATTAAACGAATTTGTTTTGTTATGATTTTTCAAAAGGCAAAATTCGTTTGATTTTTAACCATTTTCAATTCTTGCTTTTATTTATTTATTTTAAATTTTTTAATGATAAATTAATTTTTTGAAAATGCTGTTTCATATTGTATTTGCATTACATATATTATGAACATGGACTGAAGTTTTCTTATTTATTTCATAATAATATCTTATTTTACTTTATTTGTTATAAAATTTATTTTAAGTTATTTTTTATTTTATTTTATTTATAATTATTATATCAGAAGTTGTAAATTTTTACTTAATGAAGGGCATATAGTTTTATTTATTACGATTCATTTTCTACGCGGCATCTACATTTGGAAGTATTATTAATATATCAGTTACTCAGGATTTATAAATACTATAATAACTAGTACAAGTAAACGTAAAGAAACAGATAAGACACTAAATCTTTATTAAGTATTGTTGGTCAAACTTCTAATATTTTATAGTTCATAAATTTTTCAGTTTTACAAATATCTTTATTTCGCCACTAGTTTAATATATTTTTAATCGACCCTCTTGTCCTCTTTAGTCTAGCCACCCTAGGCAGTTGCCTAATCTACTTAGTAGGAAAGCCACCACTAATAGTATTTGATCTGATGTGTCAGAATGTATGCTATATTTAATGATGCTATCCTATATAATGCTAACTCAATATTATGACCAAACAAACATATCATGTCATGCATGTCAATTGACGGATTATTTAAATTATAATACTGACCTTATAAGCCACTGGTTTCCAACCTGTGGCTACCTTGTATCTAGGGTACCACAACCTGACCTTTGAGGGTTACCCGAAAAACCAATCAAGAGGGATCTAATGTAATATTGAAATGGCAGAATTTCAAAATATAAAGGATTGAAATAAAAAAAAAAACGAAAAGAATATATAACCCCCTCTATAAGTTCTTGCTTAAAGTAAAATTTGTGGTCTTAATATTAATGATTAGTTACAATAAAATATTTTATACCTGTAAAAAAACTCGGAGCTGTTGGAAGGAGATAATCATATTATGGGCATGTTAATATCAAACATGACAACAAGTTTGATGGTATTTTTGAAGTGAGATGGTTGTATCTATATTTATTTGAAATTCATTTTATAAAAATTTGCATAGGACTACAGCAAGGAATACATTAAAATTTGCTTCCATTTAAGTATTTGATTTTTACGATGAATAATTTTAATTTCCATCATAAAATAATGCGAAATTATTTTGATGTTGTTTTATTCGTTCAGACAATGAACTAATACTGTTATAAAAATAGAATGCAATCTAAAATAAAAAATAAAAAAATTCTAGAAATATTATTGAATTAATTCGAGTCAGTTAATTCCTCAGCTAAATTCATCCCTTATTATTATTATTATTATTGTAATTCTTTGTGGGAAAGCTAAGTTGACGGCGATGGTAATGGGGAAGGGATATGACAACAGTAATGTTCAAAAATAAAATGACTTGTGGGGAGGGTAAAAAATTGGGATCCGTCGCTGCAGATTATTATATTTCCAAGCCATGTCATATATTGGCGATTTTTTATTATAGAACTAATTTGTCCCTACTATGACTCTGCCGAGTTTGCACTGTGGCAACTCGGCAGACTGGCGACTCTTTTGTCTTGAAAGGCGCCGACGGGTAATAAAGAAAAGAATCTTTTTTCGTTCCCATTTTGAATAATGAATTCATGTCGATTCGAAAACATAAAAATGAACAGTAAAAATCCCAAATGCCGTCAGGAAACAGTTGCCAATCTTATCCCTTCATGCCAAGATAACAAAATTGCGCTGAAAACAAGTTAATTCTTCGCAAAACTTTGCCCATACGAATGCCTCTGGTATAGTTTGTATGGCAAAAGTCACTAGCAGAGAAAGTGACTTAACCTCGCTTGATTTTAGTAAATTAAGCTGACTTAATTTTTGTATTTTTTCCGGTTTTCTAAGCGATAGATAGATTGATAGAATAGTGGATTTTTCTTATAGTAACCCGTTTCAAAAATTTGCTCACAAAATAAAATCACTCATTACTATTAATAAAGAAGAATTTGTGTGTGTGTTGGAGCTGTGCAGCTTTGATCGTTTGATCAGAAGATACTAAATTTAGCACAGATAGGCTTACGTAAGAAAGATGCATTGAAGAAATTTTTTTTTCAAATTTCAATTAGAATTTTAATTAAAAAATCAAGCGAAGTTTTTTGGATTTTTCACTATAATTATTGGCAACTACTTTCAAATGGAATTTTTGGTTTTAGTCCTCATTTTTTTGTATGATCTTCATACCGTTTTATCTACTAATATTATCTACTTTATGATGCTAACACAGTTTTTTAGTTTAGTTTTAATTCATTTTTAAGCCATTTTTAGGTGCATTTTATTCAATATTTGCGTAATAATGAATATGGAATTTTCACTATAATTATTGGCAACTACTTTGAAATGGAATTTTTGGTTTTAGTCCTCATTTTTATGTATGATTTTCATACCGTTTTATCTAATAATATTATCTACTTTATGATGCTAAGTTAACACAGTTTTGTAGTTTAGTTTTAATTAATTTTTAAGCCAATTTTTAGGTGCATTTTATTCAATATTTGCGTAATAATGAATACAATTCACATCGTTTTCATGTTTCATCTAATATTTAACTGCATAATTCTTTATCTTGAGAATGAGTTAGAAAAGAAAAATTCCATTTAATATATGTATGATTGACATATTTATCATTAGTAGAGTTAATAGATTTTAGTATATGTACTGACTGAATAATTAATTTTAATTTTTTATTTTTAATGTACTTACGATGAAGATTAAGGCTTCAGCATCAAGTAAAGCTTTTCAAATATCTTCATTTTTAAACGCTGTTGCTCTTTTATATGATATAATTGGATGCATGAAAATATAAATTGAATGTTAATGAAATGCAGAACATAATTAGCATAAAGACATAAGTCTTCTAAAATAGCATGATAAAATAGTAATAGAATGAATGACTTATCAAAAATTTGTTCCAAAATATTTTGTTTTAGAAATTTTTATGAGCAAATTACATAAACTGAAAATTTTAGTAATCGTTCGTCCTAGCGAAAACGACAAGCATTGAGCAGCTATTACCATAATCATAACCAACTACTACGACACGCCACTAAAGCGCGCGGATTTATCTGATTAATCGGACTGCTGCGGCAGCAACAGTGGCTGGAACTAAGACTGAGTCCAGTTGGAAGTACATCAAGGTCATCGGTAGTAAGTAGACGAACCCCAGAATTTCTATACCCATCAGGTGGCAAAAATAACCACCGAACAGGAAGCGTCTTATCCTCATTTCCGAATCGCCCCCCCCGGGTGCGTCGACAAGTATTGAATAAGGAAGTGTCCGTTTGTTTGTTTTCTCAGAGTGACATTTTTGAATTTTGATGTAAAAGCCAAATTTCCATTCGCTTTTGTCGTCTTTATATAATTTTGAAAAAAAAAAAAAAAAAAACATCAAATATCAATTAAATGGCTAAGATTTAAAAATCTAACAGAAAGTATTAGCAGTTAAAATATCTTAATTTAAATTTCCATACATATGAAAACATTTTCAATATTTGTATCAGAGAAATACATCTAAATTGAGTTATAAATAATTAAATTGCCAATAATATTATGCTTTGTCAAAAGTTTAAACATAACAATCTTCAAATACGTCCTTAAGCAATAATAAGGAGAACGCAAAATTAAAACATCAAAACACATAATCGATTATAAGTGTTTCGCGATTAATCGAATGAGAACCACATTATATTTAATTAAGTCTGAATGTATTCTCTAGTTTATTAATCGAGTTGGTTACTCTAGTTCTTTCCAACTGATGGATGAGGCATCTGATATGGATGAAATTCGGAACCTACTTAAAAGCTTGACAGTAAACTCAATCTGAATTAGATAATGCTCCTGAGCAGCATAACTGGAATCGAAGCGTTTCAATTAAATTCTGAAGCACAATACAGAGTTACATGGGTTATATTTGTATACTATTCCAATTTGGACAAAGGAAAAGGCTTTTAAAGATTTGATCGTACTTCCCTTTAGTTTAATTGAATAGTTACATTGGTATTATGTGGGATACTATGCGAAGTCAATGGGATATTTTGTTCATGTATTATTCAGATTATTCAAAGATATTCCGGTATTATTCAAAATTTGTATTAAGAATTATATTTAATAAAAATTATTTGGTAGTTGGAAAGTAACATTGGCTAGATTCCAGAATTCGTTTAATGGAGTGAATTGTAACTTATCATAATATTAAGGAAGCAATACGCATCTGAAAGAAAGTAAGTCAGATAGCTTAGAATAGGAAGCTTTTGATCAAAAATAATTTTACTATCATTTATAAAAGTTAATCGCCATCAATTCGCTTTTTGCTGAATCATACATGAAACGTAAATTTAATCATTTAGCTTTCCAAACCAGCAAATTCTTAATTAATAAAATGTCTAGTGGATTTTTATTAAAATGTATTCTTAAATACTTTACGAAGAAATATAATGTACTTTCATATGTTTTCTTTCTCCAAATATAGTTCTGAATCATAGTTGTTCGAGTTAAATTAACACCTGGAGAAGTCACCCCAAAACCTTCCTGCATACTCTAATAAACTTGTGATGCCGTTGAACACCTAACATAGCATTGGCGGACAATCGTTACGATATTCTTTGGCTTCAGGGGCCCATTGTGAATTTCAGTATGAAGTGTCAGCGCCTCCACCACTTTTATATCTACCCTTCCATTCAGGATAATACGATGCACCTTGATAATCTGATGGGAAGCATTTGCCTTCTGTTGCTTCAGTAAGCTTCTCATTTCCTTGAATCTTTTGAAGTAATTTCATTATCATTTATGAGGAGTTTCAGGTTAAGATTTTTTATTTTGCCTGAGATTATTAGTTTGCTGCAGCTTTCCTTTAATTCTGAAGCTTGGCTTCAGGGAATCTTTGGAAATTTCGGTATCAAGTGCCAGCCCGCCTATATATACATTCTATTCAGAATATCACATACGTTGCTTCTTGAAAATCTGGTGGGAGGCGTTTGGCATTCTATTGCTTCAACGAGCTTCTCATGTCCTTGAATCTTTTGGAATAATATCTGCTTTCTTTTTTTAACTAGGGCAATCAATTGCGACCCCTTTGTTTTTGAGAGACATAACTACTTTGATTACCATTAATATTTTGTTAATTGCATATTGTAATCAATTAGTTTGTTTAACAATTTCTTCGTTACTCTCTTTGAGAAACAATAGTACTGCTTCTCTCCTTTTTGATTTGGCGACTTCGAAGTATATTTTGTTGGTATATCTCCATTTTTTTGTCTTACATTTCTATTTGCATTCTTTTGCCCATTTAGTACTTATTACAAGCAATCCAAAAATCGTCAAATAAGCTTTTACACAGAGCACCAGCAATCAAGAAAAAAAATGAAATTAATTTGGCGGTCAATTTAAAATCTGAATAAAACAACTCATGCCATGTAATAACAAGCACATATCACCCCTAAATATTTTTCTTATTTTTGACTCGAATGTGTATATTCAACTTAAATAGCTCTAAAAGTTGTACTCTTAATCTTTTCCCTTACTCCTGCCCCCAAATTATTTTATTTTAACTATCAAATGTCAGTAATCAAAAGCAGTCGACAATTTAAAAAAATTATTTTTTGTGCATTTCGAAAATATGTTAATCAAATAAAAAAATGATAATAATAATTCAAAAGCAGACAATCAGAGAATATTTTTCTTTTTTCAAATTTATTCAACAGCTCCGCATCAAAACAGATAAAAGTCGTCTGAATGAATAAAAGAGTTTTGAATGAATTCCTGTAACTTTACAAATGAAAAAAATAATCCTAAACTTTTCTGTAAAATAACTAAATTCTTATTTCGAAATTAATATTTTATTTCGGAACTAAACGATTGGTTTAGAATTCTTTTACTCTCTTTGTGAATAACTAAGAGTCAGAAATGTATGTTTTTAATAAAAACTCTTATACAAAATAAGTACTTAAATCATTTTTTCTATTGATTAGAAAAGTACTTTGTTTCCTCTATCTAGCTTTATGACAAAATAATTTCAACTAATGAAAATGTGAAAAGAAATGCGCTTCTAGCAATATGCATAATAAAGGAACCCAATTTAATTCATCTAATTTACATCCCTGTCTAGACTGTTTAGATTTATTGCTGTTACGATAAAAGATATTAAAAAAGGCCCAAAATTAAATGCTGTGACAAAAAATAATAATAATGTAATAATATGCTGTAACAAAAAAGTTTTTATTTACTACAATAAGTTAACTTTTGGATTATTACAACACAGACAAAGAAATTCTAAATCATGATATTCTTTAATGAATACTTGAATTACATCGAATATTTTTTTAAAGAATATCATATAGTTTCTGTAAAGCATAATGAAACATTAACGTGGGTGTAAGAAATCAAATGATTAATTAAATAAAATTTGCTAAAGGTTAGTTGAGACATACAAAATTGTTGATCATTTTTCAATATATGTTAATGTTATTGCAATGCGATGTTACCTGAACTACACTACTTCAAAATCTACAAAAGTCACTATCACTATTAATTAAACAAAATTAGTTGAATTACTATCATTAGGCAACATTTTTGACACGTCAAATGGAGAGAAAATTTATCTCAAAAATTTAATTCCCATATTATACTGATATTGTATTCTTTAATGGATTGAAATTTCTAATTATTTATTAGTTTTGATTGAGAAATTCTGCATTATCTACTAATTTCTTGGAGAATTTTTCAGTGAAATAAATATTAAGGTATACTTAATGGTAAACCGCATTCGAAAGGAATAAAAATTAAATTTAATTAAGGTTTACAACTGACAAATGAATAGTCGAAAAAGATTTTCTTTGTGCATATGTAAATTTAACTTTTATGGAACTTGAAATTTTATTACATTATTTTTTTAATTATTCATCTTTAGTATTTACTGTAAAAAATACTATCAGGATAAATTAATTAAATGGCGACATTTTTCATTCAGTTGGAGTACTTATAAATCAGGAATTCCAAAACTTTAAGTTGCGATTCAATGATAGATCAATAATCAGTATTTAATGGATTTTGATATGTGATGATTATATATATGTGTGTGTGTGCGTGCGTGCATGTGTGAATGGTTAACAGAATACTAACATGGTTAACAGAATGCTAAAAGAATAAAAAGATAACGCAAAATGCAATGTTTTTATAGAATGAAAGAAATAAGTATAAAAACAACATGTCATGATGTATAAAGAGATGTGGTGTTTTGCATACGGCACTTGTGATGAGTCACATTTTCCCCTAATCTGCCTTTTGAACTAATCTTTGTTAAGGTTACATTACCATGTTACAACTCAGACCCTCAACTTGACGAAGCAGAAACTTCCTTTCTTAATCCCAAGTGAATTCTTTTTTTGTATGCATTAATTTCTAAGCACTTCTTCATTATTTGTGTAAATTTCCATTACGTTTAATTACTAGTCGTATGAAGTGAGCAACTGGTTTATTGGGAGCATTGATTATATTTATTTTCAGATAAATCGTTTAGATGCAATTTCCAGTCAATGATTCCATCAAACTATGAAATATTAAAAGTTATCTTATTTTAATTCACTTTTATACATTCTGCTGATCGTGAACATAAACTTTTATAATGGAAAGAGTCTCATAACTTTATAGCACTATTGAAAATATAAATATCAAGTTCATCGAGCTTATAAATTTCAAGATATTGCGAGTTTATTTCTATTTTATATCCCCCCTATAGATTCCTTCTTCTTTAGCATTCAACAAGGAAATAAAATCATGCCATTATTTAATACGTCCATGCCGATGATTATTTCGTTCGGCATTTTTTCTAGCACATACACATTAATTGATGTTACATATTCATCAATTAATATATCACAATAAAAAAAACCTAGAGGAGTAATGCTATCTAATTTTATACGAGCTAATTTCACATTATCATTCGTTAAATTAGGTTTACCAATTTTCAAATAAAAATCATAATTAATCATAGCAATATCACTTCCAGTATCAATTAATGCATCACAATTTACACCATTTATTTCAACATTTTTACTAAGCTTATTTACAGTTTTTGGAGAGTTACGAATATACACTTTATTAGAGAGAGACACTTTAAAATCTCTTTGCGGGCAGATACTGGCTTTGTGGCCAAAGCTACCACATTGGAAACATTTCAATCCTTTGTTTTTAAACTTGCAATTAATTGATTTATGGCCAGCCTCATTGAAATTAAAACATTTATTATTACTCTTGTTATAGTAATTATCATCAGCATAATTCTTTTGAGCACGAACGAACGGCAATGATGAATTTTTAGCTTCTTTCGCGATATCAAATTTCATTCAAATATCATCATTCATTAAAATCCGGACCGAACCCCCATATTTGTAGGACTCAGGAATCACTACTATTTTAGAACTCACATTTAATTACATTCAGGGCGGACAATTACATAAACATAAAGGAAATGAACTATAAACAGATTTCTTCGAATTCTTCGCTGGATTAATTCACATGTTACGTCGCGTCTTTCGTTCAGAGACACGTCTCGTCTCACCGCACGTCTTGACTTTCGTTCAGACCCGTCTCGTCTGTACTCCGTCTAACAAGCATCAACACCTGTTGGCCAGCAGATGGCGCTCGTCATCAGGCGTTCGTCACTACATATATGTAATGATATTTTAAAATCTAATTTAAATCCTAATTAATTTTCCTAATTTTTATCTTAATTTAGTCCATATTAACTTCATACTAAAAATTTTTTCTTATTTCCTTATTCAATTCTTTTAAAGGTACCTAAATTTCCTTTTCCTAAGCCTACACGTATAGAAGAAATACTTATCAAAATCACATAGTAAACACCACTGAAGGGAAAATTTCTGTCTTTTTTCCCTCTTGTGTTGCGATGTAAACGGATGACAGTTTGATCATCGCCTCTTTCATAGCTATTCTTACCGTTTGAGTCTTCTGCTGTTGTATTGCGATGTACATTGAGACATCTTTTATGATCCCTTCGTGTACAAATTATGTCTCCCGAAATGGAACAAAGCGAAGTTTCAAAAGTTTAAACATTTCTTCTTTTCGGCCATGCAACTGCAAAAACATATTTATATACACTTGCTTACTCCGATTTATATTTGGAAATTGGAATTATTAAAATTTCAGTTGAAAAGAATTGTTTTCAAACATCAATATACCGACTAGTACTTAGCTAATACTCCAAAAAAAGAAGTGCAGAAACATTTCTACTTGAAAATTATACTATAAATCATTGAACATAAATAACAAGACTAGGCTTCTGTATAGAGTTCAGTAATTCCGACTTGATTAATCAATTACAAACATTGATTCTTATTATGTTCCAATGGAGTGGCTTCCCGAATTTATTAATCAGATTAGATTGTCTAATCCTTTTCAATTCATGTGGCAAATTGGACAGACAGCCTGATCCGGATGAAATTCTGAACCTACTTAAAAGCTTGACCGCAAACCCAATTTGAATGAGGCACCGCTCCAAAGTAGCGCGACTGGAATCGAAGAGATTCAATTAACTTTTGAAACGCAGTTCAGAATCATGTAAACGCTGAAGTAGCGTCGCACCAAAGTTGGAGCAAAATACTGATGTTTTATTGATTTAGTGGCAGGCTTCCCCTACGTGATTGATTGTTATATAACGATTATGATTATCTGAAATCAATCTCCAATCTTAAATGAAGCTTCACGCAGATTATTTCATAAAATTCAATTTATATTCAAAACAATATATTGTATTTAGGAAGAGAATATTTATTAATATGGAATATGTAATGAAATTAATAATATCAATGCTATTTATGCAATAAAATTAATTGAAAATAATAAAATTTAATAATAATAATGTAATATGCATAGAATTGAAGAGCTTATCTTAAGGAAGTTCCTACAATGAGACATATAAAATACTTTATGTAACAGTAAAATGAATAATTAATTATTAATCTGAAACTACTTGACCATTTTTTTTTCTATTTTATTTAACCTGACGTTGGATAAATTAATTTAATTACTATTTCCTATTGAAGAATAATTTGTGTCCAATTTATTGTGAACATTGCATCTTTGAATTTCATTTAATTAAAAATTAAATTAAATTCCTACGTTTCCCAGCAATAACTTCCAAAAGTATTATCAAAAAATGTAAATTTTACAGTTTCAGAATTTTATTTTTCAATAGAAATTTTAGTATTGGGAGAACCGAAGATATTCAGTAATTAGAAAGAACGTATGTGAAAATGAATTATAAGTGATATAGTTTATATTTGAGTGCTATCAAATCATATACACTACGGAACTAAGAAAAACTCTTATTAATCAATGTTAGAATCTCTTCACCCCTATCTAGCATTTATAATGAGTTTATCATCTCTGTTAACTCCTCACACAACACATCGACGGACATATTGTTTACTCCTCTCACCAAATCCATTTTGTTAATTATCTCTACAATATTACTCCTCAAAATAATCACGCCATGTTAGACACACAATTATTACAACACAACACAGAACAGAGAAAAATACATCAACACATTGCGTCACGTGATTACATTGAGTCACGTGATTAGGCAGAATGGAGAAAAGCGCGCGAACAATCTCTATTTACAGGATATTGTACCGGCATCTCTAGCCATCCTTTTTTTCTTCTTTCCTTACAGGATTCATCTTCCTATGTTTTTTGGTCGTAGTGGCATGGTGGTAAGGTATTGGCTCCACAACCGGGAGGTTTCAAGTTTGAGATCCGATTCCCTAGAAGAACTGTCTTGTAAGCGGGTCTGCGGGTGCGCGGTCGGGGCCAAACGTCCTCCCTCTGGTGTGGCGTGGAAGTTTAGAGTATGGAGGATGTCAGCTCAAGTGTCGTCCTCGTCATCTGACAATGGTTTAAAATTACGAGGTCCGTCCTAAAACACCCCTAGTGTTGCTATAAAATGGGCCGTAAATATAATTAAACTAAACTTAACTTCCTATGCTTTTCGTAATCTGTATGATAATTGCTTTTTAATTTCATTCATTCAACTGTGTCCTCCAAACAAGGAACGTTATTTTATGCAAAATATAATTGTAGTCAATCTCCTATTGATAAATAAATTTTAAAAATGTAAAGAGTTTGTGTTGCTATTGTAAATACTCAATTGTGCAAAATTTTGAAATGCTAAACATGAAGAAATTAACGCTAAATTGATTAAAAAAATTCCATGATTATAAACATGATATAAGCGAATATAACATGATTTAATGAATTTAGAATTAAATGGGCAATCACTTGTAATAATAAAGATGGATGTGAGCTTTGGCGTTTTACTGATCAGACTGTTCGACTTACACCAACGAAATTAGAACATGTGGAGAGGGTAAAAATGTACACTTTGGAAGTATTTTATTTGATATGTTAAATATAATTTTTATTAGTTAAAATTTAAATTGAATTTCTTCATTGTAAATAAAATTATTAACTGTTTTGTTGTAAATAAATTGTTAATCATTTTGTTGTAAATAAAATTGTTAAAATAATTGTTATTAAAAAAATTTGAAACTACGTACGAATATTTAAATTGCATAAATGTTTTTTAACAGTTATCCATACTTGTAAATCAATTTATAGATATTTTCCAAGTCAAATATAAATTACCATAAAAACAATGTTTACCATTTTTTGCTAACAGTTCTAACAAAACAATTTTTATACCGCAACTAAAAAGTAGATAATGCTAAAATAAACTATCGAAATACATAATTGATTCGATCGCTTTAAATCCAATTAATCGAATGAGAACTCCTGCGTATCTAATTATGGCTGAGTGAGGTGGAGTCTCGAATTTATTAATCGGATTGGACTCTTTAATCCTTTCTCATTCAAGTGGCCAGTTGGATGGCATCCTAATCTGGATGAAATTCGGAACCTACTTAAAAGCTTGACCACAAACTCAAATTGGATGAGAGAACGCTATAGAGAAACAATTTCAATTCAAGATCTTCAATTAAGTTTTGAAATATGATTTAAGAATAGGTAAGGCGTATCAATATGTCAATAATTTTAGAACTAACTTGAGGTCATTTTAAAAAAAAATATGATTATTCGTCTTATAGAAGAATTTCATTTATATTTTTCAGTTTAATGAACAATATTGTAGAATATTGTTTGATATTATATTATTCAATATTCAACAATTATATACAATATTGCGAATGTTATTTAATGTCATACTATATTCTATAACATATAAGCACAACTATGAGTACATGGATGATATGTGTTAAGCTCACATTTGTATTTCGAATTATTTTATGGAGTTTTAATATTAGCCGAAACAGTGGAGTTTTATGTGGGGTGTATCTAACTAAAATGAGTGGACAATTTGAACAGTAAAAACTGGACATTCTAATTTTTAAATCTGAATATTAATAAGGAATTAGGAACATTGAATTCTATTCATATTAATCATAATATACAGCTTTCATAAGACGATTTTATACGTTTAATTCTAATTCATTAAATCATATTAAACTTAACATACAATACACGAATTTATTCAACTTAACCTATATCATGCTTATAAGCAAGGAATTTCTTAAATTGATTAATGTTAATTTCTTTATGTTTAGAATTCGGAAATTTTGCACAACTAAATATTTACAAACGGAGTAATACAAATTCAATTTGTTGTGCTACTCGGTAATTGTTGTATTACTGAGTAATACAAACTTTTAACATTTTTAAAACTTATTTATCGATAAAAGATTGACTGCATTTTTATTTTTATTTCTTATGAATTCCTAATCAGAAAACATAAACCAATTGACTTACTTCATTTTATTCTTAATGGAATTTAAAATATACTTAAAAATTCAGTGGTAGTTTTAATCATTTGTTGTTTAACATATTCAAGATTTACACATTGAAATAATCATAAAAAATAATAAATTTTAAAAATAAATAGTTTTGAAAAAAAATGATCAGTTAAAAAAAACATCTTTTAATTAATATGATCAAAAAAATAGAAAACAGCTAGTTTATTTTAAACAAAAATAAGAATGTCAAAATAAAATCGTAAAAGCATGAATTGTTGAAAACAAAACTATTAACAGACTTAACTGTGATGAATATCATAAGCAAGAAAATGCTTTAATATTCATAAAAAAATTAAGAATTCGTGTGAAAGTGATTAAAATTTTCATTTACTTAGAGTACTTAAATCAGCACTTAACCAGTTTAGAATGTTTTGACATTAATATTTTTCCTTAAAAAATACTTCCTACTTTTTAATACTAAGTTTTTTTAAAGCATATTTTTTTATCTTTTATTCTCTTTTTTATTGTTTTCTGAAAATTATTTGACAGCTAAGACATAGAAAAATTATTTTGTAACAACGATATAACCATTTCGATGATGTTTTAATATTGCTGTTTTTAAATTGTACACTTTCACACTATTTCAAGGCAGATTATCCATTGAACAATTTCTACTTCTTCAGGCATTATATTTAATCTAAAATAATAAAGTTTATAGCTTCATTTTTCAGTCAAGTATACTCGGAGAGATTGAAATATTATTTTTAATTTAAATTATGCAGATAGTTAAAATTTTCATGCGATTTTGGCATTCATCTCGACTTTATTTAGGAAATGTCACGAACGAAAGAGAATAGGTACTTAAAATGCTGTGTTAATTTGAATTTCGATATTCCTTTGCAAATAAACGACACATTTTGATTTATGCTTAAATGAATTATTTTATCAACACAATCAATATTCGCGGCAACCAAGTTGGTATACAAAGACGACTAGTTTTAAATACTGCACCAAAATGATTATATATTTCTATAAATTTTTTTATACTGAAATTATAAGATGTTACTGCCAAGGACAAGCAAGAAAATATAATTTCCTTACGTATTACGTATTATATATTTATTTAAATAATTTACAATATTATGCAGTTTATGCAGCTTTAACATATGTATCAACAATAATTAGTGCAATCTTTCTATTTTTTGTGTGTCTAATTCTATCCACGTTTATAGAATAATGATAAATTGACAAAATTAAATATAATGAGCGGAAATGGTCTTGCAGAATCTTTATCGTATACTCATTAATAAAAGTGCCCCCTCCTCATAAAATTGTAGATCTTCGGCGATGCCGTGGACACATTCATATTTTTATTTTTAGAATATCGCGCATGAGAATTGCATGCTTTGTAGTATAGTAAAGAAAATCAATACTTGTACATTAACTCCATGACATTGTCCATGACATTGTCGAACAATAAATACGAAAGAGTCTATTGGTGAGCGATCTTTATAGATTTTTGGCTATAATGCTGTTAATATATAAATATCAGGAAACCGAATGCATAATTTTTGACCGATTGATATCGAAATTTGACAAAGAATACAAGTTTAGATAGCATTCCAAATATTATTTATTTAAGTCTGTGTTTTTGAATTATAGCGTTTACTCACAAACAGAATTAAAAACTGATATACGGTCGACAAATTTGACTCCAAATTTAATATACGGATCAGATGCTAAATCTTGATCCAAATTCTATCTATCTAGATCTTTATATTGTATAGCTATTGTATTACCTTATACTCGGACAACCGAACAGACAGAGTTATTCTAAATGAATTTTGATACATTTTTGAACAAATCTACGAATTTGGTTCGAAATCAAAAATCAAATTTCATTTCTTCAAGCTTAAAGGGATTTTGATTGATCAAGATCAGAGATAAATTGAGAGACATAATTTCAAAAATGAGTTTCTTTGAACGGAAGGAGGTATGAAACGTGGAGATTTATCAAAATTTATATATCAAATTTTTGATGATTATAGTATTGTCCCTTTGTATACTTCGAATATAAGAATGTAAAAAGAGTATAGTAGGCTATTATTAAATTATTATTACATTATAACTTTTCATGAAAAGGGCTTTTTGATTTATTTCCTTTTCATTGAGTAATCCACCTGGTTTCCAAGATGCAATTAATAAAAGCATGCAATTTTTTGGTGCTTACAAATTTCCTTAAAAGATTGATTAATTCGTGTCAATTTTTGTAATCGAAATAAAGTATTTAATAATATAAATGACTAATTTTGAAACAATATGAAGGGTAAAATTTGAAATATAAAATCTGCATCTTTTCTTCTTCTTCTTCTTCTTCTTCTTATTATTATTATTGAAGATTTAAAGAATTAGAGGAAGAAAGTTAAAAGGAGCCACATTTATATCTTATTAAACATTTTATCCTCAATATGGCGAAAAGACATTTAAAGGAAGTATTTCACATCCTTTAAATAATGAATTATTAGAATACAAAGTTGCTGATATAAGAAACTACAGCTGAAGTTTTTTTGGAAAGAATTTCATGAAACAAACTAGGTCAAACCTCTTCTCTGAGATTAAAGTATGATCCCCTATTATTCATAGATATGGCTTTAACCTCTCCTCAATTTACAAAAGTATACTATTAGTAATTTGCTTTAAGGGAGAATTGTCCAAATCTTTCTTTTTAAAGTGCTTTTTTCGGCTCATAAAATCACAAAATAATGTGCAAACTTTGGAAGAATCTTCTGTAAAAATAAATGGCCAGTCGTTAACATTTTATTTGGTTTCGTCGTTTTTTTTCTCCTCTATTTTCAAGCTGTTTGTTTTCTGTTGTTTTTTTTTTTCTTCCACTATCGTTGTTTGTTGTTGATTTCTTACTTTATCAAAATAAAAACATCCTACAAAAGTGTGTTTCTTTAGAATTCTGAGGGGGAAAAAATGTTTTTAAGAAGCAATTTCTTTTTTTACTTTTTTTTTCCTTCAAATTTCTGCTAAAATAATCTAAAACATTTAGAAATAAAGTTTTGTTGTAAACAAAGAAATGACCAACTATTCTACAAATCAGTTTTTTTTTTTTTTTTTGGCTAAATGAGGGATAACTTAAAAAGAATGACTTAAGATGGATTATGTTAATTAAATTTTCACTAAAAAATTAAACTTCATACATTGTTCTTATACATCTAAATTATGTTACTGATTAAGGAAATTACGGCTAGTTTAAAAGTTGGGTAATTTCTTCTTGTAAACTTCGTAAAGAGTATTAGCTAAATCAAGGGATTAGTTATTTTTTCAAAAGAATAAGTAATTACTACTAAATATTTTAAGCAAATTCAAGGCAACACAGATCTAACTAAGCACTAACTTTTAAACATAATTAAACAATAACGTATCATATATTCTGATAATTAAAAAAAGTGTACTTTTCAATTTTGAAAAATTAGTGGAGGATCTATTGGTCATCCTTATATATAATTTGCTTTACTAGATTAATTTCAAGCATTCCTGTTATTTTTTAAATATATTAATTTTACATAAAAATGCGTTATGATTTCATGACTCCGCATTTTTTTTTTTAATATTTAGTTTTAGTACAATAGATAAAACTTAAAATCTACTAAAACATGAATTTTTGTAAAGTATTTATGAGCAATTGGATAATGAAGTGTGAGGCGGTGAGTCTGGGGCCCTTCCCTGTTAGAACTTCGGTTATTTTTAGTTGCAGCAAAATTTCCCAATATATTTTAATACATTTTTATCTAAACTAAAAATAGTTCTTGTAATCTGAACATGAACAATTGCAGAAATTCGTGAATAGTCTCTGCATCTTTGATTTGGCAGTGTATTTTAATGTTTTTTATTTTCTATTTAAATTTATATTTTGTAATTAATTGTAACTTCGAAACTTAGAATTCACTATTTGGCTAATTCGCAACAGATTGCTTAATCGTTTGAAGCATAACTTTAATTTATTCTACCTATTGACTCATACTTAAATTAAGAAAATATGAAAATTATGTGTTGGGGAGACACAAAATCGAGCAAAATTTCAAAATTTTTGAATATTAAATAAGGTAAGAGTCGATTAAACAGTCCCTTATTTCAAAAATGAAACAAGTCAAGTGAAATGAAAGTATTTCAAAATGTAATTTGATCCATGTGAATAAATATTTAAATTTCTACTATTCAGATAATAAACATTGATTTTTCGGAATTTATGGTAGCAAAATTTTCAATACGAGTGCTTAACGGTACTTCAAGTTTCTTACATATATCAGCTATTGTTGCGCAAATATGGAGAGAATAAAAATTGCAAAATGAAAAAAATAAAAAAATATGAAAATAATTATCTAAATTTAAAACTGCAATGAAAGTTCAACAAAAGTGATTATTATCTAGTTTAAATAATTAAAACTTTTGAATAAAATTTATATTTTATTAAAAGATTTACATAAAGTTTGAAATGTAATATTTTTAACCCTTTCGCGACAGGCGTGACATATATGCATCATTAGCTAACGTCTCTCACAGCCGGGTGTCCCAGCCGTGCATTTCAGGAAATCGAACTCATGGGGCGGTGATGTATCCATACATCCTAAATTGGAATAATTTTTAAATGCCACTAGATGGCTCCCTGTGTTCATTACTTTTGAAATATATATAGTTTTAGTATCCTGGCCTTCATTTTGCTCATATTCAGCCTTTCGTATTTTACTCATCAGCTATTGCGGGAGAGGGTATAAAAATAATGTAAATAAACAGAGCTGGGTTGTGCAACGTTTCACTTGACAGCATGTTTTGCGTTTCTATCTCTCTCCGAATTCTTTTCTTCTTCTTTTTTTGTTTTTGTTTTTGTTGAATAATCGTAACTAGTCTTTTTGTGTTTTACCGTCAGTTTTTTTTTTTTTATTTTGCTTAGTTTTCTGATGCATTTCGCGTACTTCTCTTTTAATTACGGAAAGCCATGGTTTCGGTTTATTATGGCAAGAAAGCGAGATTTGTGCAGGAAGAATGTGCTCCAATTATCAATGAATTAATAATCTAAAAAGGTAGAAAAAATAACGACGTTAGGACTTAAACTTTATTTGATTTGATTTGACTTGATTTTTTTTTGTTTCGGAGTTAGGCTTAGCGACGCAAAAAACCCTCCTATGGGATGATCCCTTTCGCGTCCGCACGCGTCTAGGATAGAGGTCACCGGTCCCGAAAGGGTTAGAGTGATATAATACCCTGCAGTGATATAAAGAAATCTATTGTCTATTATAAAGAAATCTCAATGGCAAGAGACATGGGATAAGCAGGTACAGAATAAACTGCATTTTATTAAATCTGTTATTGACACACGGTCAGTTTTACCAATGCGTGGGACTGTCATAAAATTGTCTCGCCTGTTCATTGGACATACTCGGATTACCCACAATTACCTGCTTTTAGGAGAAAGGGAACTTATCTGCTCCTCATGCCACACTGAATTGACAGTTAGTCATATTTGATTGAATGCCCGACATTTGACAATCATCGCAACCATTTTTTTCATTCATAATGTAAAACTCCCAGAATTGCTGGGAAAGAATTGCCATCCAAACAGTTTTAGATTTTTAATTGCTAAGCACATTTTACTATATATTTAACATAATAATTTCCATTTTTACTTCTTCTTTTAAAGCAAAGATCATATCTTTCGTTTTCATTTGTATTTTAGCTGTTTTTTTATTAGTTCTTACATAAATATATTTGATTTTATACGAAGTTTAAACATTATCAATGCTCTACTTTACTATATAGATGGCACAGTATGGCCAGGAATGACAATTGTGCCAAGAAAACTCAAATCAATCAAAATCAAATTAACCCGAAAGGGCTAATAATATAGTTAAGAAATTATAATTTTTTTTAAAGTGAAGTTTTAAATATACACTGCAGTTTAATGTTGCCATCCAATCAATGCCATCCAATGTCCAAAATTAGATATTTTATATTTTGATAAATAACTTTTCCTTGGTAAATAATTTTAATGTCTCGTGAATTCTTTTTTCTTAACAATAATATCATAGGAATCGTTAATAATTCGTCACCTCCGATTTCCGTAGGAAAATTATAGAAATAATTACTGTTTATAACAATAATTATTTCTGTTATAAACAGTAATTATTAGTATTATATGAATTATATTCATTATTTGGCATAAAAGCATACATAATAACAAAATATTTATTTTTTAGCGTATGAGAAATATTTGCAAAACTATAAAT
Organism: Argiope aurantia; assembly: GCA_026543865.1. Lineage (NCBI taxonomy): Eukaryota > Metazoa > Arthropoda > Arachnida > Araneae > Araneidae > Argiope > Argiope aurantia. The sequence continues at coordinate 553,057 of JAPMOR010018363.1, read as the reverse complement.
TTTTCAAATGAAACTTTATTAAACTTTATAGAATAATGCTTTATCTTACTGCTTTCACATTTTTATCCTTTAATATATCAATTATATTAAAAAATAAATGAATTTATTCTTGGTGACCTTATTTAAAAATCATTTTTAAGCTGCATAATCGATGCACTATCTCATTCAATATTCGCCTGAATTCATCCAATGTAAATTCATTAAATTATTGTCTTTCTGCTAAAAATCAAAAGAAAAGTATTTAGTTTATATTTATTCCTCTTATTTATATTACTGTCTAGACAGAACAATCAATGTTTGTTTTATGGAAATATATGAAAATATATGATATGATATGTTTGTTGTTAATAAATAAATTAAAAACAAACTTTAAAATACCTTGTGTTAACCTTCTGATCTGAATTAGTTCTAAATGTCTCGTATTAAATGTTTTAAGGAAATATTGGATATGCAAAGCTTATATTCCTGTGCCATTAGAACTACTAAAAATAAATCATGTTATTTTACAGTCTACTAGTTTTAAGTATAATTAAATCACTGATTTAAAGATAATAAAGCCATTGTCATAAGATGTGTTAAAATAAAGGTTAAATTTTAGAAATAGGGCAGAAAAGCTTAAATTTAAAAAAAAAGGAAAAATTCTTGATTTCTAATTAATTCAATACTTAGTTAATTTTTGAATTTTGAAAAGTAGGAAATTCTTTTATGTCTTATATAATGAGCAAAATTTGGCTCATTTCAGCCCAGTTGAGATAAGATATGGAAAACATTCAAAATCTTTCAGAAATATATCACACACACACACACGCACCAAACCAAAATGTTTTTATTAATATTACGATTACTGATAAACTATAAATAAATGAATTTATTAATATAATTGCTTTTACATAATGTAAAGAGAAAGTCAAGACTCTATTAAAAATTCTTATAAATAGTATAAAACTATTCAACATATATTCAACTTAACAAGATTACTATTTTTATAAAATTTGTGCTGAATTCTAGATAATGAAATGTTGTAGTATTAATTCCTGCTTTATAGTAACACTCGATTGTATTTCTAACTCTATTAATAATAACAACTCTCTCAACTCAGCTCTGTGTGTGTGTGTGTGTGTGTGTGTGTCACCTCGTAATTACGTATTCACCTCGTAATTACTTTTTTCTTTGAAATTTAAATTAGAATTTTTATTAATTAAAAATTAAGCTATATTTTGCCGATTTTCTGGGATAACTCCCAAATAATTCCTTAGAAAGAATCGTTTGAATAATAAACAGAATTGAAGTAAAACAACTGAAAAAAAAACAGCTTTAATATCAGCCTATTTGGTGGAATCATGAAAATGAAATTTTATCTAAAATTTTAACTTTAATGAAATATAATTAATATTTCCAGAGAACCAGCTAGTAGTCTGAAGAAATAAGCTAATAATAAAATATATACATATAAGATTTTGGGCTATGTGTAGGGTAGACCGTCGTTTCGTTTAGAATTTACCAACACTGACACGTACTTGTACAATAATATGAAAGTAATTATGGTATCCAAATAAAATATATACCTCTGAGATATTATCAAATTATTTAATTTGGAGGTTTATCTAAATTCTACTTTCAAGCATCCACAACTTTTAAAACCAACTTTCATTTCAAAAGCATTAAATGTTTGATAAAGCAAATAACTAAATTGCATGTGCTCGAGTGGTTTTTTTTTTATTAGCAGAAAAAATATTCCACCTAATAAAGAAAATTACACAAATAGTGATATGTTTGCCGACTGACTTTCATTTTTTAACTCTTTTCTAAAAACATCTTTATCACTTTAATGAAGAACTGGCTAAAAAGTTTTAAAAAAAAGATGAACTTCAAAGCTTTATAGTTTTTAAAGCAATTTGCAGTGTGTTGCCACCCGCGGGCTACCAATCTTTGAGAAATATACATTACCCGCAGAGTGTCATTACAAGATTTTTTTAGCAAGGTCATTTAACTTCACTGGGACTGAAAGTTTTTTGGAAGAAATCCTCACTTGTAAGAATTATTGATTTGATAAGAATTTTGAAAAAAAAAATTAAAAAGAATATTTAATAGATAAAAAAAATCCGATCATCATTATACTTAAAGAGGATAGTTTTCCAAGAAATTGGAAGCATTTGAACAGAAAATGCTCCTGTGAGATAAAGAATAAATGAAAGCTTTTGGAATTCTCAGAAAGAATTTGTATTTACTTTTTTATCCAACTGAATTTAATCGTATTTTAGCGGAGAAAATATTTCAATTTTAAATGTAGAAAAACTATCTGATTCAATATAACTTCTGCTTAGAAAGTTTATTTCTTATTTTAAGAAATGTTTCACTCATAAATATACCGCTTTGCTTTTCTACAATATATTCATTGTCAAAATGTCCACATAATTTATTAATTTATTCTTAATTTAAAAAGAACTTTTATGGAGATGTATAATGAGATCTTTTACAAAATTCGAATTTTTGTTAATAATTATTAAAAATCAATTATCTGCTGTTTTATTAAACAATTTATTTTTTCTTGAAAATATAAGGATTTCTAATTAATTCAGTAACATTTAACAGAAACAAATGTAATTTTATTGGCAAACAAATCCAGTTTATAATAGGACTAGTGCGCTACAAAAACATTCAAAAAATTTTCTTTTTCCATTTCTTAAATAACAAATTATATATAAAGTGCACAATAAATTCTATCCAGATTTAAGCCCATGCACTTACAATATATTTGTTTTATCAATTTCTCCAAAAGTCCATAATTATATTATATCATACAGATATTGAAAATAAATATCAAATAGGTTTTAAAATAATCCTATATCAACTAGACAAAATATGCAATTCAGATGCTAAATAGACATACCAGTTTGGTCTGTTAAATATCAAACTTTATTTAAAATTTAGAATTCGGAACAACATATTTATATATTATTTATCTATCAGCTTTAAAATCAAATAAGCTTTAAAATCAAAATATTTAACTGTCTGTCCGTAATGAAATAAAATGTTGCTTAAAATAATTCATGGTGGAAATTGAATACATGAAATGGGTGTCCGAAAATTAACGCAATATTTTAATTTGTTACCATTCGCTCAGTAAAATGTTGACAACTCTATTAATATAACATTTAACAGTTGATAGTTTAGGGTTAGTAAAGATGGAGCGTTACACAATAGAAAAACGTGTTTTCATTGTTGAACAATCTTTCAAAAATAATGGAAGTATGGCTGCCACATTTTGAAAATATGAGATTGGCCCCCTAGATTGTGTGATTTAACACCAGTGGATTTCTTTTTATGGGGTTATTTGAAATCAAAAGTCTGTGCTATCCTGTGCAGGCGTGCATTAAGGGAGAGAATTCAACGCTGCATCAACAAAATTCAGCCACATTTATGCAAACTGACCATGGAAAATTTCAACAAAGGAGTGCGTATGTGCCAAAAAACCAGTAGAGGCCATTTGCAATATGTGTTATTCTATACACATAATCCTATCCTATGTATTTTACGATTCACTAAAAATATAACAATTTAAAGGAAAAAAAAATTGTGCTTCTTAAAAATTCAAATCTTGCGTTGACACGTTGTTCTATCGTGTAACGCTGCATTTTTACTAACTCTAAACTATCAGCTGCCAAATTTGTTTTTTAATAGCGTTGCTAACACTGCACGAATGGTGGCAAATTCAAATCTTGCATTAATTTTGGGACACCCTTTATAAAGTTAAACAAATGTATATTTTCTGCATTTGGCCCATAAAATACATAAGTATTTTTTTTGGGGGGTTCTTGGTTTAATACTCTTTCTCATTCGTTGGTATTTATATCATAGCTCTTTTCGAGTTTTCCAATTCATTAATCATTTCTTTCAACAACAACATAATAATGTTCTTTCGATGCATTAGCCCCATTCTGCAATTATTTTGTTTTCCATCTAAGTAAATTTAGCACAATCAAACAGAGAACAAGGATCTGATTTTGTTGTTGTTTCTTTTGAATTTAAAGGATGTGTGCATAATAGAAATACACATAATTAAACAGGCCAAATTTACAAGAATGAGGAAGGGATAAAAGCGGGCTTAATAAACATTTATTTAAAAATCTTCAAAAATAGAATAACAAAATATAAAGAAGACAATAATGTTAATGCTGTAACGTTTTTTTCCCCTTAAATTTATATTCATAAGTATTTAAATTAGTTTTAAAGTTTAAGTTTTAGATTTAAATGTAATTTTGACAAAACAAAAAATCGAAAAAAATATTACATTTTAACATAATATGATTAAAAATAACTTTTAATAAATTTAAATAACATTTCGTATATAATCTTCACCTGCTCTTTCTCTCTAAACCATTTTAATTTAGTTTAAATTCAATTTGAATCAATTCAGTTATATAATATCATCTGTACATAAGATTTATCCAATTTTTCGATTATGCTTTTCAGAATCTGAATGAAATATTCTCTCAAACCATTTTTCCTTTTATTTCAACTTCTTTTTTACTTCTTGTGCTCAAAATATACTTACAGACAATGCTGCATTTCGTCATAAAGTTTTAAATATTTTCTCAATTTTTATCCTATTAAAAATCATATATCTTTTTCTCTATATCTCCGTTTATATAATTACTAGAAAACTCAGAAACTTAAAAAAAATATTAAATTAAAATAGTGTAAATTAAAATTTTAAAAAATCATAACATTCTATGTGATACAGAAACTTTTATCCAGTAAATTTAATTAGTAATATATTTTCTGTCGAAATGTGCCATAAAATTCTAAAACAGAAAGATAATATGAAAAAGAGACGATTTCTCTCGAATAATAATGATTTTTTTTAATTTTTAGAAATTTTTTCCGTGATTATTATTTCTAATATCTTAACAGTTAGCAAATTGTAATTAAGGACATAATAACATAAAAAATATACAGAATGTATATGCAATATCAATGTAAGAATAAGGACTTATCACATGCTGAAAAAAATTCCTAATAAGAACTTAAATTGTTGAAATTTACTGGATAAATAGACAAAATAATAATAATGAAATTAAATTACCTTTTTATAGGATTGCAAACACCATAGTGAATACATTTTCCAACTAAATATTCAGAAGGTTTTTTCTTTCGTGCCTATAACTAATTTACAACTTCTGTTGTCTTCAAATGAATATGTATAAGGCATGGTTTCTGATGCCCGTCCAACAGAAAAGTATGCTCGAACTTATTTTGAGAGTTCTCAGAAAGGCTCCCTATCCGTATGGAATTTTTCTTCAATTTATGTAGTTTCGAATATATTTCAGCTCTTGCAGTTTTTTATAACAACTTAATTATATATTTAAATATTTAATAATAATTTATTCTGGTTTTCATTTAATTTATTTATTTATTTTAAGAAGAAACCTCTATTATAATTGCTCTTAATAGTTTATTAAATTCTTAATAAACTATTATATTATTTTATTACAGAATACTTATTACATTATTCTTGATAATTATATTATGATTTGTTTCAAGTCAAAACTAAATTAATGAAGGCAAGCCAATTTAAAATCAAATTTAAAGAAAATGGAATTACAATGTTTATATTCAGAAAAAATAATTTACTACAGAACTTTAAAAATTATTTATTTTCTCGTTCTTTATCTTTTTATGCGATTCATTTTTAATTATTTTTATACATTATAACATTTTATGCATTAACAGCGAAGGAAGTACAAAAATATAAAAAATTCATTTACCTATAAAGGATGTTATTTTAATTTATAATTGGTATGTAATGATGAGGAAATATCAATTGCACAAAAATTACGAAAGAAGTGAAAGACATAAGTTTAGTTTAGTTTAGTTTAGTTTAGTTATATTAGCGTCCCGTTTGAAGCAACACTAGGGCTATTTTGGGACGGACCTCGTAATTTTGAATCACTGTCAGATGACGAGGACGACACCTGAGCTGGCACCCCCCTCTCCACACCACACCACACCAGCGGAAGGACGTTTGGTCAGGACAGATTTAACGACATAAGTAGTAATCAGGCTAATTTTATGAAACTTTTATCAAAAGTACTGAACCTTAATGTGCAATTTTTGGCTTTACCTTTTCCTATTGTTTTTAATTGTTTAATTTTTTCCATTTTATATTGTGCCAGAAAAAAAAATCAATCAATCAATAATATGTATATATGTTTATGAAAATTCATAAAGTGAAGAGTAAATAATAATTATTACATTTTCTAAAAATTTATTTTCTTTATATGTACGCAAATTAAACAAAGTGCAATAAAGAGTGGAAATGTTTCACATTTCTAAAGTAATAAATTATTCGAATGCAGATTTGTTTATGTAGTATTTTTAATTTAAGTTTTCAGAAAACAGTTTATAAATTAAATTGAGCCAAATTTCTTATCTCAGATTTTTCATACATATAGTTTAAATATTCCTGCATTTACAAAAAGGTTCCATCAGTACTTTGCTTCTGTTAAGAATTGTTTAGATTTTTCCTTTTAAAAGGCCTTTTCTTGATTCATAAAATTGCAAAATAATATGCTAATTTTAAAA